>CM040625.1:74681745-74711085 GCA_022817965.1 Solanum lycopersicoides | reverse complement strand
AGTTTCAGTTTTGTATATAGAACAAAAAAAGTTATAAATAAACTATAGTGTAATGTAATTCTTTTGTATATATATACAAACTTATTTTTTGTGTATTAGTATGTGTACATGAATATGTACTTAAAGATGTCAATATATACAACGCTAAACGACCTTTGTATATACTACAAATAATATACAAACTTAATATACTTGACTTCAATAATTTGTATATAACTACTAAAATAAACAAATTATAAAATACAATTATAAAATTATGCATATCCTATAACTAATACAATTAGTTTTTGTATAGTATACAAAAAACAAATATAATGGGGAGCCTTTAATGTACAATTCACTACTAGCCCTATTAACTTAATATATTAGTCATTATACATAACTTAAGTAATATGTATAATCGAATCTACAGACCCGTACAATAACTAAAGGATATACATATAAGGAAGATACATATAACTAAAACATGTGTGTATTAAACATGCAATATACTATATACAAGTTATGTGAATACAAAATTACTAAACAAATAATATTTGTGATATTGACACATCAGTAACAAAAATTTTCTATCTAAAATTGTGTTTTAAAGCCACATATCTCATGATCGTTGATGTTCTTCGAATCCGTCAATTTCAGATTCACTCTCCTCTGAATTACTGGTACTGCTTTCCTCTTCTCAACTCCTTCTACAATTTAAGCCCTAGCTATGGCATTGTTAACAACTTTTTGAACTGCCATTGTTCATTTTTTATTGGATCTCAATTCTTCCATTGATTGTTCATGTTGAACTTGGTTGGATTTTACCATAGACCCTACATCAACCCCAAATCTACAGTTAAACCCATTGAAAACGAAGGTAAAATTGTCAACAAAATTGACATGCAATAGAATATCTTGTAATCCTCATAGAATGAAGATGATTCATCCATTCTGATTTTGAAGAATTTTAATCTAATAAGAACGATCGATTATTTCAAACAAAAAAATATGGAAAAAAAGTAAGAAACACAATACATATACAATTGTTTAATAAAAAAAAAATAAAAAAAAATTGATACCACAACTAGATTTTAGGGATTACCTGCGAAAGTTAAATTCAATTCGGGAGGGAGAGAAAGTGAATCTTTTGCCAATTTGAAATTCGAAATTGGATAGAAGTAGTGATTATAGAGAAAGATGTGGAATATGAATAGGAGAGATAATATTATTTGTATAAAATTATGTACAAAATTAAAATAAAGGTTTTTTACGTTTGGTTTATGAATAGGTGGTGGACCCCATTAATTATGGCACAAAAAAAATTTATAATATAAAAAAGTAAATAAATTAAACTATACTCTTATTATATAATTACTTAGGGATGTTTTTCATCCCATGTGAATTTTCCCAAAAAGAAGCCCTTAATTAGATAGAAAAAGGGAAAAAAATATAAAAAGAAAAGAAAAAAGAATGGGCGCGGTGTGTATTCGAACTCTGCCAGGCGATGTGCTTTGCGGGCTCTTGTTTCCATGTGTAAATCAGCGCGCCCATGACTGTTTCAGTACTTGGGCGTCCATTTGATTTTTAAAGTATGAATTTGATTATATTGATTTATATATATGATATATTAATAGTTACATATATATATATATATAGTATGTATACATATATATAATATTATACAATATATATATGTTAGTTATATATAATAAGTATATATGGTATATGTTATTACAAAAAAAATTCGAAGTCATTGGAGTGCTCGAGCACCGAAACCACTTGTCGCCCGTGCTCCCCGCAACCTGTCATTTTGATTTATAGCGCACTTTTTTTGTTTTTGTTTTGCTAAAACAGGCATTTTTCATAAATAGAAAGGGGAAGTACATTATCAAGTAGGAAAGGAAACCACAGCAAGGGTACAGGCACTCCTGTGCATATAAAGAGTAAGCAAAGATTTTCATGCTTCGCCAATGCATCTGTCACATATTATGCAGTCCTATAGATGTGGCGAAGTTCAGTTGTCCGGTAACTCAGCCAACAGGTTCCTGCAAGTAGCTAGATAAAATAGTGAGATAATTTTGTGTTATTGGCATATGTTAATAAATTGAGCAGTACATGTGAATCGTTTCGATAACTTGAAGGCTGGATGAAATGATGAATTTTGCAAGGAGCAGTCTCATGCGTATTAGACCAAGAAGTTCTGCCGTGACCACCTCAGTGCCGAATGAAGGGGTTGAGTTAGCCAAGCACCCAAGCAACTGCAGCATTACGAAGACACCTGGCAGCACCTCCAGTGGTAGTGTCGGGGTCCAACGACGTCATCTAATATCAAATTAAAGGAGGCACAAGGGTATAGAGGGGACCAACTAGTAAACGAATGGGTGTTGTGATAAGCAATGGGAAACAGGCCAAGGCAGTAAATTCAGAGACTCGACAAGAGGAGCTGCGGTGGGAAACAAAGTCATGTTTGGTTGTTTAAAAGAATTATAAGTTACGATTAATCCATTAGATTCCAAAGAATATACGGGATGAGGGTAGCAAAAGGCACAGACAAAGGAAGCGGTGAGCGGAAAGAAAGTTGGTCCGGTAGTGCAAGCTTGTATTAAGCCAATAAAATAGTCTGCAGTAGGGCTATGAATGTTAAAATAAGTCCAAATATGTTTTGCCATAGGGCAATGAAGAAAGATATGAAGGTTATCTTCATCACGGTTAGCGCAAACAAAATGGGATAAAAGCGCGAGACGAGGAGTCACGGGCAACAAGGAGAGAGCGTGTAGGAAATCGAGAATGGAGAGAGCTAGAGGAAATTTTTGAGCTTAGGAAAGTATATGATTGGTCCAAATCTAATGGATAGTAGGAAAACTAGAACAAGTAGTATAAGTTGATGTAGAGCTGATAGCTGTAGCTGTAGTGAAAATTACCTGAGGGTGGGAGCCGAGTAAGGATGGTCGGAGTGCGATGTGGGGATTTTTACTTCATCCAAATACATACATCATGAAGTCGATATTTTTATTTCATCCAAATACCGACCTCATGAGGTCGGTATTTTTTCTTCATCCAAATACCGACCTCATGAGGTCGGTATTTGTTCTTCATCTAAATACCGACCTCATGAAATTGGTAATGTTATTTCAGTTAGATACAACCGCATGAGGATGGTTTTGAGTAAATTAAAAAACAAAAAATATTATAATACCGACTTCCAAAAATCGGTAAAATTAAATATTATGCAATTTAATTATTTTAAATTTAAATATTTATATCGTGGCTTTCAAAAAAATAATTTTTTCAATTAACTTCAAATAAATCGTCCTCCGGATGACGGTTTTATATAATTAAAAAATAAGTTAATATAAAATACCAACCTCTCGATGTCAATATTATTTCATTAATATGATTGCTTTTATTTATCTTAAAATTTAATGTGATACCGACCTCATGAGGTCGGTATTTTTTATTATATCTAATTCATTTTAATAAAAGCGACATCCGGAGGTCGGTTTGTTTAAAATATTTTTATTAATCATAATTTTTTTTATTTAGCATAATACTAAAATTTCATTTGAAAATTGCAATTAATTGTTCAAAAAGTGTAATAATTTTGTATACTTTTATCAATAAAAAGTTAGACTTCGTTGAATAAATAAATAAATATTTGTAATCCATATTTAGAGTATGAAACTACGTTGATATGAATTAAGATATAATTATACTTATATTTATAGAGTAATGTACAAAACTATAAGTTTGTCGTCTAATCATGAACTTAATATCTCATGTTATGATGTAGAGGTTAAGAACTAACTTATAATCTATTCGAGTATGAAATGCGAGATAGTATTATTATATGATTTAGTTAGTGAATATAGTGTTGGAATTAAGTTAAAACTAAACTAATTAGACTTAGAAAGTTGTTAAGTTGTTTTAATAAGTTAAATTATATAATGTGATTTAGTTGGTGAATATAGTGTTGGAATTAAGTTAAAACTAAACAAATTAGACTTAGAAGGTTGTCAAGTTGTTTTAATAAGTTAAATTATATAATGCGGTTTAGTTGGTAAATATAGTGTTGTTATTAAGTTAAAACCAAACAAATTAGACTTTAAAAGTTATTATGTTCTTTAAATAAGTTAAAATATGTAATGTGATTTAGTTGGTGAATATAGTGTTGGAATTAAGTTAAAACTTTATAAAGTTGTTAAGTTCTTCAAATAAATTTAAATATGTAATGTGATTTAGTTGGTGAATAAGTGTTGGTATTAAGTTAAAACTAAACAATTAGACTTATAAAGTTGCTAAGCTCATCAAATAAGTTAAGATATGTAATGTGATTTAGTTGGTGAATAAAGTGTTGGTATTAAGTTAAAACTAAACAAATTAGATTTCTACAGTTATTACATTCTTCAAATAAGTTAAAATATGTAATGTGAATTAGTTGGTGAATATAGTGTTGGAATTAAGTTAAAACTAAACTAATTAGACTTAGAAAGTTGTTAAGTTGTTTTAATAAGTTAAAATATGTAATGTGATCTAGTTGTTGAATAAAGTGTTGGTATTAAGTTAAAACTAAACAAATAGACTTATAAAGTTGTTAAGTTGTTCAAATAAGTTAAGATATGTAATGTGATTTAGTTGGTGAATATACTGTTGGAATTAAGTTAAAATAAAGTAATTAGACTTAAAAATTTGTTAAGTTGTTTTAATAAGTTAATGCGGTTTAGTTGGTGAATATAGTATTGTTATTACGTTAAAACTAAATAAATTAGAGTTTAAAAGTTGTTACGTTCTTCAAATAAGTTAAAATATATAATGTGATTTAGTTGGTGAATATAGTGTTGGAATTAAGTTAAAACTAAACAAATTAGATTTATAAAGTTGTTAAGTTCTTCAAATAAATTTAAATATGTAATGTGATTTAGTTGGTGAATAAGTGTCGGTATTAAGTTAAAACTAAACAAATTCGACTTATAAAGTTGTTAAGTTCTTCAAATAAGTTAAGATATGTAATGTGATTTAGTTGGTGAATAAAGTGTTGCTATTAAGTTAAAACTAAACAAATTAGATTTATATAGTTATTAAGTTATTCAAATAAATTAAAATATGTAATGTGATCTAGTTATTGAATAAAGTATTGGTATTAAGTTAAAACAAAACAAATAGACTTATAAAGTTATTTACTTGTTCAAATAAGTTATGTAATGTGTTTAAGTTGGTGACTATAGTGTTGGAATTAAGTTAAAACTAAACTAATTAGACTTATAAAGTTGTTAAGTTCTTCAAATAAGTTAAAATATATAATGTTATTTAGTTTCTGAATATAGTGTTGGAATTAAGTTAAAAGTAATCTAATTAGACATAGAAAATTATTAAGTTATTCAAATAAATTAAAATATGTAATGTGATTTAGTTGGTGAATATAGTGTTGGAATTAAGTTAAAATTAAGCAAATTAAATTTATAAATTTGTTAAGTTCTTCAAATAAATTTAAATATGTAATGTGATTTAGTTGGTTAATAAGCGTTGATATTAAGTTAAAACTAAACAAATTAGACTTATAAAGTTGTTAAGTTCTTCAAATAAATTAAGATATGTAATGTGATTTAGTTGGTGAATAAAGTGTTGGTATTAACTTAAAACTAAACAAATTAGATTTATAAAGTTATTAAGTTCTTCAAATAAGTTAAAATATGTAATGTAATCTAGTTTTTGAATAAAGTGTTGGTATTAAGCTAAAACTAAACAAATAGACTTATAAAGTTGTTAAGTTGTTCAAATAAGTTAAGATATGTAATGTGATTTAGTTGGTGAATAAAGTGTTGGAGTTAAGTTAAAACTAAACTAATTAGACTTATAAAGTTGTTAAGTTCTTCGAATAAATTAAAATATATAATGTTATTTAGTTTGTGAATATAGTGTTGGAATTAAGTTAAAAATAATCTAATTAGACATAGAAAGTTGTTAAGTTATTCGAATAAGTTAAAATATGTAATGTGATTTAGTTGGTGAATATAGTGTTGAAATTAAGTTAAAACTAAACAAAGTAGACTTATAAAGTTGTTAAGTTCTTCAAATAAGTTAAAATATGTAATGTGGTTTAGTTGTTGAATAAAGTGTTGGTATTAAGTTAAAACTAAACTAATTAGACTTATAAAGTTGTTAAGTTGTTCAAATAAGTTAAGATATGTAATGTGTTTAAGTTGGTGACTACAGTGTTGAAATTAAGTTAAAACTAAACTAATTAGACTTATAAAGTTGTTAAGTTCTTCAAATAAGTTAAAATATATAATGTGATTTAGTTTGTGAATATAGTGTTGGCTACTGGTGAGAAAGTTTCAATATAGTCTAGACCTTCTTGCTGATTGTACCCCTTCGCCACTAACCTGGCCTTATACCTTTCAACCTCCCCAGAAGCTTTTTATTTGACTTTGAATTCCCCCTTACACCCAATAGGAAGCTTTGTGGGAGGAAGAGGAACAACATACCATATATTATTATCTTCTAGTGCAATAATCTCAACCCTCATAGCATCCACCCAATAAGAATCTTGACAGGCTTTCATATATGTATGAGCTTCAGAGATAGTGGAATATGCAGCAAGTGAGGCCCTGTAGGTAGGAGCTAATTTGAAATAGGAAACATACTGAGATATAGGATATAAACATGCATTTTTGGCACTATGAATTACATAGGAATCCAGTCATAATGGTGTCTTAAACTGTCCTGAAGACCTTCTGAGAGAAACCAAAGGTATGGCAACATCAGAAGAAGACTCAGGCTATATAGAAGTTATAGGATCAGGTATAGGCACACTAGGAACTGACATAGGTGTATCACTAAGTGAGCTATCAGGAAGATCTAGGACAGGAAACAAATGATCTGGAAAAGACTTAAGATCCTTGAAAGGAAAGACCTCCTCCTTAAACACAATATCCTTGCTTAAAAAAATTGCAGGTTAAGTTATACAGAACATAACCTTTCTGAGTTAATGAGTATCCCATGTGAACAACCGGAACAACTTTAGGTGCAAACTTGTCTAGAGGTTTAGGGTTTGTAGCATAACATAGACTCCCGAACACTCTAAGATACTGAAGAATAGGTACTTGCCCAAACAAATTTTCAAAAGATACATGACCCTAAAACAACACAGTAGGTAACGTATTTAGTATATGCATAGCATTAGTAACACAATAACCCCAAAACTTTAGAGGTACCCCAGCCTGAAATCTTATTACTCTAGCCATGTCAAGAATGGACTCATACTTTCTCTCAATCACTCCATTCTGTTGAAGAGTATATACACACGAATTCTGATGCACAATGCCATTTGTGTTGAATAGATCAGCCACTTGAGTGTTAAAAAACTCAGTTCCATTATCTGTTCTTATACAATTTATACCTAGACCAAACTGATTTTTCACCAAACTCACAAACTCTTATAGAACTACCACAGTATCAGACTTGGTGTGCAGTAAAAAAAAACAAGTATACCTAGACATATCATCCACTAGTGTAGAAAATATCTCTTGCCATCATAGTTTTGAACTCTGTAAGGCCCCCATACATCACCATGTACAATATCAAAAACTGAAATTGAACTGGAGATGCTAGTAGGAAAAGATAGTCTTGACTGCTTGACAATTGGACATATAGAACAGCTATGATCATGTATAGGTACAATGTTCAAAACCTTTATTCTACTGAGCATTTTTAGAGGGGCATACCCAAGTCTATTGTGCCATAGGCTAGATACAGAACTATGTTGGGTTATGGCTCTTATTCCCTTCCTATGTGGATAAATAAAAGCCCAATTTGGACCAACCCATTTTTGCCCATTGGCCCATTCTTATGAGGCAAATATAAGCCTATTCAGGTCTTATATTCATATACACAAAAAGAGAGTTTTTCAGCAGCCAAAAAGAGAGAAAGAGAGCAGTTTTTTCGAAGTCAAAATTCAGCCCTAACAGCCAACTTCAAATTGCGATTCCCGCTTCGTTTCTTGTCCGATTGAGCTGATTTTTGGACAGCATATTATCTTCATCTCAATCTTTGATTAGGAACTGACAGAGTTGGATTTGGTGACCTGCAGCTTCAGTTTTGCTGTCGTGAACAGTAGCTGCGAAATTGGTGATTTTGCTCCTTTAATTCTCTAGATTTGGTGCAATCTTATTTTGTTGTTGCTCATTGTTTGGCACTTGTTTTGTGGCTAATTTTGGAGAAAAATATTGTAACTCTTGGTGATTATAGTGGAGTTTTTGGTCCCGTGGTTTTTTACTCTTCACCGGAAGGGTTTTCCACGTAAATCTTGGTGTCTTATGTGATTGGTTTATTATTGCCTTGTTATATTTATTTGGTTGAATTACTTGTTGCCTTACTATCATATTGCTTGTGGTTGTTTGTCTTCTCTTGGTTCAAATCGAAAAGGGAAAGTATAGACTTGGGTATTCTTCCGCTGTTATCCTGTCAGGCATTCTTTGTTAGTGCCTTGTCTTTCCCAACAAAGTGGTATCAGAGCATTGGTTATTGTTGATTGTCGTTTTGAATGATGGAGGCAAATATGAGCAAAATGGTGTGTTTAAATGGTAGTAACTATCATATTTGGAAAGGCAAGATGAAAGATCTTATATTTGTCAAGAAGATGCATTTACCTGTGTTTGCTTCTAATAAGCCTCAGTCTTTGAATGATGAAGAATGGGAATTTGAGCATCTGCAGGTTTGTGGCTATATTAGACAATGGGTTGAAGATAATGTTAGAAATCATATTGTGAATGAGACACATGCCAAAAGTTTGTGGGACAAGCTCGAGACACTTTATGCTTCGAAGACTGGCAACAACAAGTTGTTCCTATTGAAACAATTAATGAATATCAGGTATAAAGAGGGCACTCCTATTTCTGATCATATTAATGATTTTCAGGGTGTTCTTGACCAGCTGTCCGGAATGGGTGTAAAGTTTGATGATGAGATACAGGGACTTTGGCTTCTTAATACTCTGCCAGACTCTTGGGAAACTCTTCGAGTTTCTTTGACTAATTCTGCTCCCAGTGGTGTTGTAACCATGGAATATACTAAGAGTGGTGTCTTGAATGAAGAAATGAGAAGAAGATCTCAAGCCTCATCTTCTTCAGCTTCACACTCCGATGTTTTGGTTACTGAAGATAGGGGGAGAAACAAGTCCAGAGGTCAGAATGATAGAGGTAAAAGTAGAAGCAAGTCAAAGTCTAAATAGAAGAATATTACATGTGACTATTGCCACAAGAATGGGCATATCATGAAATATTGTTACAAGCACAAGAGAGATATGAGACAACAAAAGAGAGAAGGCGATAATGAAAATCGTGTTGCTGTTGTTGCTAATGATGATCTTCTTGTTTCTTGTGATGCAAATGCCATTAATCTTGTTCGTGATGAGTCTAGCTGGTTTGTGGATTCTGGTGCTACTTCTCATGTCACGCCAAAGAAGGAATTATTTTCTTCTTATACTCCAGGTAATTTTGGAACGTTGAAAATGGGCAATAATCATGAAGTTGAAGTTATTGGCATTGGGACAGTTTGTTTGGAAAGTAACAATGGTTCCAAACTAGTTCTCAATAATGTCAAGCATGCTCCAGATGTTCGCTTGAATTTGATTTCTGTGGGATATCTTGATGATGAGGGTTATGTTAATACATTTGATGTTGGCCAGTTGAAGCTTACTAGAGGTTTGATGGTTGTGGCCCGTGGTGACAAGTTGTCTAACTTGTATGTATTTCAGGGCTCCATGTCCAGAGACTCAGTAAATTTGGTGGAGAATGATACTTCATCAGAGTTATGGCATAGAAGGCTGAGTCATATGAGCGAGAAGGGGATTGATAGTTTGGCTAAGAAAAATTTGCTTTCTGGAGTGAAACAAGCAAAGTTGATGAAATATGTTCATTGCTTAGCCGGTAAACAGAAAAGAGTTTCTTTTCAGAGTCATCCGCCTTCAAGAAAGCTTGATTTGCTGGAGTTGGTACATTCTGATTTGTGTGGTCCTTTTAAGGTAAGATCTCATGGTGGTGCACTTTACTTTGTGACTTTTATTGATGATCATTCTCGCAAACTCTGGGTATTTCCTTTGAAGTCCAAGGATCAAGTACTTGATGTGTTCAAGAGTTTTCAGGCCTTGGTTGAAAGACAAACAGGGAAGACATTGAAATGCATCCGCTCAGATAATGGTGGTGAGTATATTGGTCCTTTTGATAGATATTGCAGAGAGCAGGGTATTAGGCATCAGAAAACTCCTCCAAAGACTCCTCAGTTAAATGGTTTAGCAGAGAGGATGAACAGAACTCTAGTTGAGAGGGTTAGATGTATGCTTTCAGATGCTAAGCTGTCGAATTCCTTTTGGGCAGAAGCACTTAATACTGCTGCTTATGTTATCAATTTATCTCCTGCTGTTGCTTTAGATGGTGATGTCCCTGACAGAGTTTGGACTGGTAAGAATGTTTCTTATGATCATCTTAGAGTCTTTGGGTGTAAAGCCTTTGTACATGTTCCTAAGGATGAAAGGTCAAAGTTGGATGTTAAAACTAGGCAGTGTATCTTCATTGGTTATGGTCAAGATGAATTTGGCTATCGTTTCTATGATCCTGTTGAGAAGAAACTTGTTAGAAGCCGTGATGTTGTGTTCTTTGAAGACCAAACAATTGAAGATTTTGACAAAGCTGACAAGGCTGATTTTCAGAGTAGTGAGAGCTTAGTTGATGTTGATCCAGTTCCTTTTACTATTGCACCGGAAGAAAATCTTCATAATGATGAAAATCAAGTTGATAATGAAGATGTTGATCATGTTCAGAATGACCGGCATGATGTTGTTGATGCTCCAGTGCAAGATGATGTGGTTGTCCAACAACCAATTATAGATGCTCCAGAGAGTTCTCTCAGACGATCTAGTAGAGAGAGAATTCCTTCATCTCGTTATTCTCCCAATGAGTATGTACTCTTGACTGACGGGGGAGAACCTGAGAGTCTTAATGAGGCCATGGAAAGTGAAGAAAAAGAAAGGTGGTTTGATGTATGGAAGATGAGATTAAATCCTTGCATGATAATCATACCTTTGATTTGGTTAAGTTACCTAAAGACAGAAAAGCTTTGAAAAACAGGTGGGTTTTTCGGGTGAAACATGAAGATGGTAATCCAGTTCCACGGTACAAAGCTAGATTAGTTGTCAAGGGATTTAATCAGAAAAGGGGAGTTGATTTTGATGAGATATTCTCTCCAGTTGTGAAGATGTCATCCATTCGTGTGGTTCTAGGCTTGGCTGCAAGTCTAGATTTAGAGGTTGAGCAAATGGATGTTAAAACTGCTTTCCTCCATGGTGACTTAGATGAAGAAATTTATATGGAGCAACCGGAAGGTTTTGAAGTCAAGGGTAAAGAGAATTATGTTTGCAAATTGAAGAAGAGCTTGTATGGTTTGAAACAAGCTCCCAGGAAGTGGTACAGGAAGTTTGGTTCTTTTATGAGTCAGCAGGGCTTCAAGAAGACTTCTTCAGACCATTGTGTTTTTGTGCAAAAGTTCTCTGATGGTAACTTTATTATTGTGTTGCTTTATGTTGATGACATGCTTGTTGTTGGTCATAATACTTGCAGGATTCAGAAGTTGAAGCAAGAGTTGAGTAAGTCTTTTGCTATGAAAGACTTAGGACCAGCAAGGCAGATTCTTGGCATGCAGATTGTCCGTGATAGAAAGGCCAATAAATTGGTATTATCACAAGAGAAGTACATTCAGAAAGTACTTCGCAGATTCAGCATGGACAAAGCTAAGGTTGTCAGTACACCTTTAGCTATGCACTTCAAATTGAGCACGAAACAGTGTCCTTCTAGTGATGATGAGAAGGAAGATATGAAAAAAGTTCCTTATGCTTCAGCTGTTGGTAGTTTGATGTATGCGATGGTTTGTACAAGACCGGATATTGCTCACGCAGTTGTGCTGTGAAGTGGGTTATGAGATATCTCTGTGGCACTTCTAGTCTGAGTTTGTGTTTTGGTACAGGGAAGCCTATTCTTTGTGGTTATACTGATTCAGACATGGCTGGTGATGTTGATACTCGCAAGTCTAGTTCAGGGTACTTGGTTACTTATGCAGGGGAAGCTGTGTCTTGGCAATCTAGGTTGCAAAAATGTGTTGCTCTATCTACTACAGAAGCTGAGATTATTGTTGTCGTTGAAGCTTGTAAAGAATTGCTTTGGATGAAGAGATTCTTGGGGGAACTTGGTTGTGTTCAAGAAAGGTATGTGCTTTATTGTGACAGTCAAAGTGCTATACATCTTGGCAAGAATTCTACGTTCCATGGTCGGTCTAAACACATTGATGTGAGATACCATTGGATTCGAGATGTGTTGGATTCTAAGTTGCTTGAGCTTGAAAAGATTCATACAAATGACAATGGTTCCGATATGATGACTAAAGCTTTGCCAAGAGGGAAGTTTGAAGATTGTTGCATGGTCGCCGGGATGGCGGTCTCCTCCACATAGTCGTGAGGGGGAGAATTGTTGGGTTATGGATCTTTTTCCCTTCCTATGTGGATAAATAAAAGTCCAATTTGGACCAACCCATTTTTGCCCATAGGCCCATTCTTATGAGGCAAATATAAGCCTATTCAGGTCTTATATTCATATACACAAAAAGAGAGTTTTTCAGCAGCCAAAAAGAGAGAAAGAGAGCAGTTTTTTCGAAGTCAAAATTCAGCCCTAACAGCCAACTTCAAATTGCGATTCCCGCTTCGTTTCTTGTCCGATTGAGCTGATTTTTGGACAGCATATTATCTTCATCTCAATATTTGATTAGGAACTGACAGAGTTGGATTTGGTGACCTGCACCTTCAGTTTTGCTGTCGTGAACAGTAGCTGCGAAATTGGTGATTTTGCTCCTTTAATTCTCTAGATTTGGTGCAATCTTATTTTGTTGTTGCTCATTGTTTGGCACTTGTTTTGTGGCCAATTTTGGAGAACAATATTGTAAATCTTGGTGATTATAGTGGAGTTTTTGGTCCCGTGGTTTTTTACTCTTCACCGGAAGGGTTTTCCACGTAAATCTTGGTGTCTTTTGTGATTGGTTTATTATTGCCTTGTTATATTTGTTTGGTTGAATTACTTGCTGCCTTACTATCATATTGCTTGTGGTTGTTTGTCTTCTCTTGGTTCAAATCGAAAAGGGAAAGTATAGACTTGGGTATTCTTCCGCTGTTATCCTGTCAGGCATTCTTTGTTAGTGCCTTGTCTTTCCCAACAAACTAACAGTAGAAGTAAAACTAATCGATCTTGTCCTTGTACATGCAACTTCATTTGTACAACCTTCAAAAGATTTTTGAGCATGTAAAAGCCTTGTTGCGACATCAGTATTGAGGATATATAGCCCTTGACTCTTTTTACCAATCCCTAGGACCCTCCCACTGAAAAGATCCTGAAAGATGCAGAAAACAGGAAAAAACACCACAGCACACTCGAATTGTTTTGTTAGTTGTGATACGGATAAAAGATTATACTTGAACTCAGGAATAAACAACACATCTTTCACCAGTTTGTCTTTAAGCACCAACTCACCAACATGAATAATAGAAACCTGATCACCATTACGCAAGTTTACTTTCATACTACCCTGAACATCAAGATCTGTGGAGTGGCTCATTAAG
Source organism: Solanum lycopersicoides (assembly GCA_022817965.1). Lineage (NCBI taxonomy): Eukaryota > Viridiplantae > Streptophyta > Magnoliopsida > Solanales > Solanaceae > Solanum > Solanum lycopersicoides. The sequence goes on along the minus strand of CM040625.1, from coordinate 74,697,452 downwards.
CTAACCATATGATTGGAGGCACTAGTATCAACGATCCAATTAGCATGTGACATATCAGACATTAGAGCTGTAAAATTACCTTATGTCCCTTATGTACCTGAAGTAACCACATTGGCCATTGTGTCCATCTCTTTACTCTTTCCTTTTTCTAGCATCTGCAAAATCTCATTATATAGTTCTTGAGTAAACATTGACATACTATGTGTTGAAGAAGTATTAGTGGAAGAATCACATGCTCTAGTATTTGAACCTACATAAAAATCAAACACCCTAGAGTCACTGTTAGCAGAAACATTGTTTGCATGAGAGATGTTCCTCCTTTCTTCTTAGGATAACCATGAAGCTTGTACCATGTCTCTTTAGTGTATCCTTCATAATGACAGAACACACAGTTTCCTATAGAGTAACTAGTCCTTCCATCTCCATAGTTCCTATTTCTATATCCATCATTATGGATTGTAGACGACCTTCCTCCTGATCCTGAGGAAGCACCACTATTATTATAATATCCACTATTTCCATATTGAGAACCACGAGGCATTCTGTTACTCACAAGTGTTGTTTCTGATAGAACTTCTAGAGAGGAAGAATTATTGTTTGCACCATGCATTCTTAGACTCTTAACACTAATAATCATAGCATAAGCTTGATTTACATTTGAAACAGGAATCTGCATAAGAACCTGACTTCTAGCACGTGCATAAGACTCGTTAAGTCCCATCAGAAACTGCCTTAATTTTTTAAACTGAAAATGCTCTGTGTATTGCTTAGACTCTGGACAAGCACAGGAAGGATGAGGAATCTGTGTTTCAGCTTCATCCCATAATTCTCTTAATCTTTAAAAATATATGGACACAGAAGATGAAGATAAAAGGCCCTAGATGCATTGACCTTATCAAACCTTTCACTTAGATTTTCCCATACTGTATGAGCATCAGAAACATAGATTACCGTACTAATCAAACTTTTAGATACAATATTCAAGATCCATCCTAGAACAATAACATTACACATATCCCATACATCATGTAAAGACTCAGAATACATCTCTTTTTTACAAGTTCCTTGTAGAATTCCTAACTTGTTTTTCTCAAGCAACACAAGTTTCAAGGACTTACTACACAAAGAATAGTTTTCAGAACCTAGTAATTGAATCAAAATTAGAACAGAACATTGAATATTTGACGGATGAATAAAGAGAGGATGATTATAATCAATTGTCCCTGGAGCTACACTCGGAAGTTGTTGTTGAACTTCACTTGGAGTTTCACCCGTAGTCGAAGGCATTGTTGATGAAGAACAATCTTCAATTTCTATAGAACACTACTCGATCTTCAATCCAAGAATCTACTCAATCTCTACTGAAGACCTTGAGAAATTAACACCTAATTTAGAGAAATTAATAACAGGAAATCGAGACTCTCCTGTGCTCTGATACCATGTGAAGAAATTTCATTAACGGGAGCTTAAGAAAGGTTGAGAGAGAGAGTTTAAGAAGAAGTGAAAGTATTTTCATTCATGTTCATCCATCTGTAAGCTTACTCCCTGTGTATATATACAAATGCAGTTTATGCACTAACACTACAACAGAACAAGGATTTAGCGGCAATTATTTAGCGGCAATAATAAAATTGCCGCCAAATAGGGGTTTAAAGCCAATATTTACCGGCAATTAATCTTAAGCCATTAAAAAGTAACCTTACATCACTTTCCTTTTCCCTTTTATCCTCCAATACCCAAAAATTCTCGTTGGTGAAATTTTATTTCATTCTCAAAATACGTTCTCTTTCTCCATTCCATCTAAAGCACTGAATTGATTTAAAGCTTCTTCCATGGCGGAATTGCTCTGAAGCATATATTATTTTTTGTTTCTTTCTGCTCGATTTGAGGCACGCAACAAGAGGTAAGCTCTATTTCTCTTTCACGATCTCTCAATCTCTCTTTCTCGTTGGCAATCCTCCTTTTCTTCATGTTTTTTTTTTATAAAACATAGATGAAAAACGTGTGCATATTAAGTAATTTCTGTTATCTTCTCTATTTAGCTTGAGAAAACGATGTGGAATTCTGTATCTCACGATCAGTAGTCGTGGTGAGGTAAGTATAAATTTTTACTTGAAAATTGAGGATGTTATGGAAGAAGTTTTCCCTTTCAGTATAGTTGTAGGAAAAAATATTTGGTTTGTGTGTGTAGATCTGGTATCTGCTTCGATTTCACATAGCGTGGGACAGATAGCTTCAAGGCAGTCAACAACTTCTTATGTAGATTTCCATTTGCTAGACCTCCGTAGATTTTTGTGTCCCTAAATAGTACTCCCTCCGTTTCAAAAAAGATGACCTAGTTTGATTTGGAACGGAGTTTAAGAAAAGAAAGAAAGACTTTTAAATCTTGTGGTTCTAAATTAAAGTTATGTCAAATGTACCAAAATGCCCTTTAATCTTGTGGTCTTAAACATGTCACGTGAAAAGTTAAAGTTAAAGTGTTTCCAAAAGAAGAAAGGGTCATTCTTTTTTAAACAGACTAAAAAAGAAAGGGGACATTCTTTTTTAAACAGACTGTAGCTATAGTTTCGAGTAAAACTTATTGTACTCTTGATAAATAGTGTTAATACATGTGTTGTAACTTATACACTACAATCACATATTTAATAGGGGAGGAAACATGTATCTGCCTCCAAGAGGAGATGGTGTAGAGTTGGTTAGGCCAAAGCACCAAAACATTGATGTGAATTGGATCAACAATGGTATTAGTAAACACTTGGTAACGCCCCTGTAAATGTGAATTTTCCCATGCTAATGACTGAGTTAAATTGATGGTGGTTGCTAGTTTCAAGTATCAGAACCAACTGTAAACTACTGCTGCTTTTCCTATTTCAGTTTGATAGTTGCTTAGTTTCAAGTCTCACAACCAACTGTATACAGCCATTACTTTTGTTATTGTTGCCGCTTAATTCTTAAATCGCATGAGATATCTTAAAGATCAATCAGCTCATGATTTGCAGATGTCATGCTAGTCAATTTTCTCATGTTAAAACTTAAAATGGTTGGGTTGTAATAAATTCCTAAGTATTCCTCTAGTTCTTTTGCTGAACTTGGACAATACCAAATTCACATTTTGATAACTGACAATGACATGTAAATGAAAGTTGAAAAATTACAGCATTGGAGAATTGTATCAGTCAAGTAGATTACAAATGTTTTGGTGTTAAAATTTGTTAATTCATGATTGTGTTGATGTGTTATCGTAAAGTTACTTTTGATAATATTGTAGTGAGTCGTGGAAACCTCCCTCGTTTTCCACTATCACAGTATACTGAAAATCTTCCTTCTTTTTGCATTTACTATAGGTCATGTTTCTGGGAGGAAGTACGTTGAGATTATGTCAGGTATGTCTTTCTTCAAATCTATTTTCTTGTTATACTGAATTTTGAGGATATTGCCTTTGGTATGTCACATCGTAGGCCTTCTAGGTAACACTAGGTCTGTGGTAATTATCGCTGCAAAATCATCTCTTTAAGTGTGCAAGATACTATGTACTGTGAATTTTTTTTGATGCAATCAACTCTTTTTCTTTTCTTAGTTACATCAATAAACTGAAGTCTATTTACAAATCATCAATAGATGGAAACATTTTTAGCTATGTTATATAGCATAAACATTTTTCTACTTAAAGGATAGCTAAGTTATCTATTACAAATGAAGGATAGTAGTGGCTTACTCGACGTTAATTAAATAACTAAATTTATAATGTAATGGCATGTATTAATCAGTAACTTCTTACGAATAAATACACCATGAATTTCGTTCACTTGTGTAGGCTAACAAATACATGATCAACTACAAATCCTTTTAACAATAATTCAGGAATTAATGGGAGCTTTACCAGTTCACTTGTGTGTCCAACTATGCGTTACCATCACAAACAGAAGAGCGGCATCCGTACAATACCAGAACTGTGTAGGCTAGCAAGAAGGAAACAGTTGTTCCAGCTTTTGCATACTGTTGAAAGACAGAAATGCTATCTACGTTTTGTTGCTGCAGGGTTGAGTATGTTGTAGGCAAATCCCCAATCGTACTGGCTGAACTTTCCCCATCTGTATCAGTATATGAGTAAGCAACATGACTTTTAACATGGTGCAATTGAACGTAGTTCTCTTTCTGGTCTGAAGTGTCTGCATCTGAACTCGCGGAGTGTGTTTCAACTTTGATAACAGGGTTGCTGCTCCTTTGATGGCCCATGAATTCTGCTTCGATTTTTGCTGCTCGCTCTAGGTTAGCCATCTTTTGAATGCTCAGCCCTTGGTCAATCCAGTTCCTATCTAGAGCATTCTTTATGTGGATGCTTTTAAGTAGGGTTGATATGAATTTGGCACCAAATGTAAGTGCAACCAAAATGGAAAGGGAGAAAGGCTTCCACCAGTTTTTACATTGGACGGGTGAGGGTTTTGAATTTGACAGGAAAATGATGAGCAGGAAAATGACATAAAACATGGCTAAGTGAGTTGCTTTTGTCTCATAGTACTGGATTTGCTTCACTAGCCTATGATTAATGATGGCTAATTCTTTGCAGGTGTTTTTGCGGTTTTCTAGGGTGTCGGAGAGTTTACTCCACATGCCATTAATCTGAATACTTTTGGACATAGTTGAAAACACACACAAGAACTATTCGAGTAGGTATGGTTTATGTAGAAAGTTAATTTACCGTGCTCAGGTGAATATCTCTGTTATATACTACCAATTTCTTTGTAAGCTGCTGCCAGAAAGATTCAACAAACTGTGGTCCTTAGAGTTGCTTCTAAGATTCATAACCTAGTTTATCTTGTGAACTGTCTCCCTGGGAACTCCTATAGTCAATTGAATATATAGAATTGTGAACAACCAAATATTGCAAAATCCCGGTATTTATTACCTATCAGAATTGGACCATAACGGCTCTTTACAGGCTGTATAATATCAGATTGAGGGAGGAAAGTCGGAATTAGAAATTGATAGGAAACAAAAAATATCTATTGTAGTTCTATCATCGAAATTCTAGAGAAATGTTTGCTAAATGTGGAGCGGGTAAGTGTGTTGAGAATTTTGAAGTAGTTGATCTTATATAAAGGTACTTAAATTAACTACAACTAATACATACAAATATTATTATTTTAGTCGTATTCAGTATATCGAATTGTGAGATAATATATATTAGAAAGAGAAGAATGGATTTATATATAAAAAAGTGCTGATGTAACATCTTGTGCGTGTGCTATGTTTTTTTATTCTTGCTGAGAATATCATCTTGCAGCAATGGGACGCTACCTGGAGAATTGATATTTGACTATGATACCTTTCAGCTTAACAAGTGTAACTACTGTACAAGTGTGAACTTTCAGTATTTGAGCAAAGTTTTATGATTAGCATTTGGTTTTAGTTTCGATTATATTGTAGCATGGATATTGTTGTAGGCTTGATAACATTGTGCATCTTTTCTACATGTGATGTTGATTTACTCAATACTTTAGAAATATTTTGGTATTACTTGTAAACGAAAATGACTTGTGTTATTATCTTTAGTAGGAAAAGAGATGAGATCTGACTATTTTGGTGAATGTGACAATTAGCCTTCTAGTTATCTTTATGTGTCCATGTTTAACTTGAAAAATATGTTAAGAGACGATGAATAAAAGTGTAAGTTCACTATACGACGGTATCTAAATGTTGTGGAATGAATAGTATTTAGTAAAAAAAGGAGGTAAAAATAGACAAAAAGTGGTATTTTATCTCTTAATTTTCTAAATTAAAAAAGTAAAGTTGGATAATTATATTTTTAATATATTGGATGAACGGAGTGAGTACTAACCTATCTATATGCGTTGCTTCACATCCTGGAAGCAATTTATGTTGTATTACATTAGTAAATTTAACTTGAGACTTTGTTTGGGTGTAAGTAGTAAGGGGAATAGCAATTAATTCAAGTTGGATAAAGGGATTGTAATAGCTTAATTTGTATTTGTTGTTACTTTGGAGTTAAATTTATTTGCCTCTTCTGTTACTTATTTTTTATTTGTGCCTCTTGTAAAAAATTGGACCATTAATAATAGTCAACCTTTTTCTAAGTCAACGTTAGAATTGCTACGGATTAATATTTAATCATAAAATCAACAATCAATCAATATGTAAGTTGCTTTCATTATACAACATCGCGTTTACTAATGATATATATGAGGCAATTTTTTTAAAAAAGGATTTTAATTACGTAATCCTCCGTTTCTTGCTGCTATACGCAATTTAATTATTCATGTTTAGTCGGCAAATTTAATTGTTTCTTCATCCAGCCCCAGCATTCCACATGCCCCAAACCCAACTTTGTTTTAAAATGTTTATGAAGGCAATAAAGGCAGTTTTTGTATAGAAAATTCCAATCACATATTATCTAATAATATAAAATATATATGGTATATATAAGAATTCCAATACAAAATGTTATTGGGCTAAAAAACCTCAGAATTGTACTTCCCTTTTTGTAGGTTTTCGCGGATATTGGGCTTGGGCCTACCGGATCGGCCCATAGAGGCTTTCTTTGACATTCATTGAAAAATTGGCACGACATCCCATTTTACTAATTGGCAATATATAGCTATCTTTTATTTTCTTAACAAAAAAAAGATTATTAAAAATCAAATTTTGCAATTAGTAGCCACTTATTGGGAAGTTTTTTTTTAAAATTAAATTAATAATTTTAAGAGGTGATAGCATGATATCCTTTTTTTTTGGGAAGTGGCTTTTTCCTTTCATTTTTTTATCTTCTTCATTATTTTGAATAAGAGATGATTTACTTTCTTGTTTATTAGTTTTACATATTGAATTCTATAAAAACATTCATTCATAGTTTTTTTTCTCTCTTTCACTTTTAAATTCTTGATGGTTTGTTGATATTTGCCCATCAATTTCTCTAATTGTTAGCCTATGTTTGATCCCCTCTTGTATTGTAGTTCGATTTTTTTTGGGGTTTTAATTTGAAATTAAAAGTTATATATAATTTAGGCAAAAATTTAGGTAATAGTAATTAATTGTGGATATCAATTGCCATGTTTAAGAAAGTTATCCTAGGATTATTCATAAAATTGGGGCTAATTCTAATTTTGTGGATTCTCAGTCCATAACTCTAAATTTTATAGTCATGTAAATTCATCTCGTTATCCGATTCGACTTGTGTGTTTCCTATTGAGCATTTTATATTTCACGTGCAATCCTCATTTTCTGAAGAAAGAATCTGGAATGTATACAAATTTTGAGAGAATAAATACACGGATATGCATACATGATCTTCATAATTAATTTATTTTTCAATGCAGTGTATACATACTATGAGCGAGTGAATGCATAAAGTGTTTAATTTTTTAATATGTATACATTGGACTGGATAACATAGCTATAAATGTATAGTAATGCTAAGTGAATGAATTCACCATTCTTCTACCTATCATCAAGTATACACTTGAATTTTTTATTATCAAATAACGAACAACAATATATGAAAATACATAATTTACATTTTTAGGCGGATGCGTATTGTATATAACGTTGTATGTTTCCGTTATTTTTGTTGTTTAGTGATTTTGGATACGAGAAAAAAAAAACTATTTAAATGTCATTTATTAATTTGGGTAATTTTGTGCTTATTTTTATTTGTCTATTAAATGCTAATTAATGTTGGGCTATTTATTGCTAATTATAACTATAAGTTGTATATATATGTCATTTCCTCTTCTTTATATTAATAAATGAAAAAAGAACAAATTACGGAAATGCTCACCTTTTGTTTCACTTATTTTCATCATCCCATATTACTTTTAAAATTCTTCAAAAATTCTTATTTCTTTAATGTATCCGGACTGCATATTAATGTATCTGAGCCAGTATTTGATGTATCTGAGCTAGTTTTTAATGTATCATAGCTACATATTAATGTATCCGAGCTACATATTATGTATCCGAGCTAGTTTTTAATAGGAAAAATTACAGAAATCACATACTTTTAAGGCAAAATTATAATTTATTCCTTAAAAGTTTATAATTACTAAAATTCCTCAAAATGGAGACAATAATATAAGCGCTGATACATCAATATAATGCACGAGAATCATTAATTAGATGCGCGAGATACACTAATCAGATGCGCGAGATACACTAATCTGATGTGCGAGGTACATTTTATGCTGATACACTAATGTGATGTGCGAGATACACTAATGTGATGTGCGAAATACACTAATGTGATGCACGAAAAATGAGGGATTTTGAAAATATGTAAAACTTATACGGGATAATGGTAATAAGTAAACTAAAAGGTGAGACTTCTGTAATTAATCCTTTTTAATATATCTGAGCTATATATTAATGTATCCGAGACAGTATTTAATGTATTTGAGCTACATATGAATGTATCTGAGCTTCAATTTTTGTATCCGTTTTTCTTTAAATTTTAAGAGATTAGTGTAATTTGAAACTTATTAGGAATATGTTGTAATTTCATATTAAAACAATGAGATTTATTTAATTTACCCATGAAAAAACTACACAAATTGGACCAATTAGGTAAATATGTTATCCAAATTAATTGTACCCGCCTTTGATATATTTAGGGGATATTTTGCAAATAACCACTATAATAAAGTTAACTAGGTTTCTTAGTTACAATTTGCATATTTACGAGTTATAGCTATAACTTACTTGTTTGTATAATTCATGTGCATTTGTATAATTAAGTTATTTTCGTTCATATTTGTACAAGTATAATTATATTGATAGATGTACTTACTTATATTTGTATAATTTAAATATAAGAATATATCATTAGAATAACTATATATACACAATTACATATCATACAAATATGGGTAAATATAAAATTGAATCTATTTTTCAAAGTAATACAAATATGATAAAACTTGAAATAAAGAGTTCAAACCAACACAAATATATGAATTTCAAACAATTATACAAAATACATATGATGAATAATTATTTATTTAATATGCATAGAGACGCCGTCCGTCATTTTTATTAAAAGTATTTATTGATAAATTAATTAATAATAACTCCATCCATCGTCTTTTATTAATTTTAATTTAAAAAAAAAATTTCAATAAGTGACAAACTACGTCTCTTAATTCGTCGCTTTTTGATCAAAATATTTGATCAAACATTTTACAGCAGCGACGAACGACATCTCTTAGTTTGTCACGAGGTCAGTTATACATGAGATACAAAATAATGTCACCAATAAAATAAAATGACTTATACATGAGATACAAGATACATTATCTTCTCTTTAAATTTCATGGTATGGATTCACCTTGTTGTAGTTTTTGTCCAAGCGTAACGTATATAGTCAAAGGGCGCTTTTAAAATTTAAATCGACATGGTAAATTATTGCTTTTTTTAATCTTCTTTTTGTACATAATGGAGTATATGTTCCCAAATGACTTGGTAAATTCAGAATTCACTACAAATCGTCATACATTTTGAAATATCACAAAATTTAATACAATTAGAATTTGATTCACTATGGTTGCATTTATCATCATTTTTGCACAAAATACTCCAACATCCATGCAAAATAATGCCCGCAAAAGCTCCAAGTAGGACTAAGCAAATAGCCAAATAAATGCCACGCTTAATCTTTGTATAAGGATCTTCCCATTGTTGATTCAATCCTACTTGACATTCATAATTCAATTGATGACCTACAAATTGAGGAGTTTGGAAAAAGACGGATCCAGAATTTAAAGTTGATGGTGACAATTGTACTCTTTGCTCATTTGATCGATTTCGAGGGGATAAGTCAAACATAAGGTCATTATATTCTTTCCAAGCGATATCATAATTGGTTAAAGTGACTATATATTTTTTGCCTATGGAATATATTGCATAAAGATTGATAATAGCAGCCAATAGGGTGAGGGTGAAAAGGAACCATCGATTGGAACAATTGAGGGATGAAGATTGTGATATTGAAGCTAAGATAACACCTTGGAACACAAAATAATAATTTGCAAGTTGAAAAACAGTATTTTGAAGATGTTGAAGTCTTTCTTTGTACTTGTCAACAAGCCTTTCCATTGTTTCTTGCATAGATTGCCTTCTTGCATTATTATGATCAATTGTATTATTAGCTCCTCTTGCATTTCCTCCCCAAGCAATATGATCCATTGTATTCAAATGAAGTGTTATACGGTATATACTACATATATAGTAGGCAGACTAGTACTTTTGGTCCCTCAATATTTCATAAATTTTAATTTCGATCCTTATGATATATGACTCTAACATATTTAACTTTCAAGTAATTAAAATGTGTGTTTTTGGTCCTTTTAGCTAGAAAATATGTTATATTTGGACCTTTTTAGATGTAGGGTCAAGTCTCGTTCACTCAACCCTCCCAGACCTTAACACTTGTGATCATACTGAATAAAATATGAAATAACAAATATAGTTTAATAAAGCACATTGGTAACTGAATGGTGAAATGATTAATAATTCTTATAAATTGTGAATATTCATAAGCAAAGGGTGAGAGAGATGAAAAAAAATAATAGCGTGAGTTAGATTTGGACTTCTAATACCATGAAAGAGTTTTGATAATGGCTCGTTGAGTATCAAAAGTCTGCGTTACATATATTTATAACAAGGATACAAAAATCCTAGATATAATACAAGTCCTAGTTATACATCAATACACTAGACATTCCTAAGTGATAAATATAAGTCCTAATAAAGGGTTCATAATTGCACACTTCGAGCAATTGAAAGTTAGATACATTCTTTAATCAGACAAGGACTAAAATTGAAATATATCAAATTTTAGGGACTTAATTCCTGTCTTCTTTTAATTATATATTTTGAAATATTTCACTTTCATCTTGATTAATTAATAATTTGAATTAAGTTGGAAATTAGGTCCTCATTTCTTAGCAATATTCAAAAGAAACTTGCCCATCACTTAGAATTGTTTTTAGGATAGTGTTAGTTTAAATATATCCTCAACTAATATATAATTATATCCCCCGATTACTTGGTAGTTAGTATTACTAATTCTTTGTTGTGAAGATTCAACATCAAAGAATGTCAAAGCGAGTTCACCAATAATATTCAAGAGTTCAACTAGGTTCTCAGAAAAAAAACATGTATTAATTTAGTCGAAACCTAACGTGTTACAATAATAAATTGCGTACATTATTTTTAGGTTTCTAATTATCTATCGACTTGTATATGTATATCTGTCAAAAATAATTATCTATATGTTATTGATATACATATGTATATTGTATTTGGCGAGCACGAGATTGTGCAATGGAGGAGAAAGGCAAGCGAGAGATGACATAGAGTGGAGAGAGGTGAACTCTATATGCATATTTGTTTGATAAATTGTATATATAACTGATATACATGTGTATTTGTACATATCTGGCGAGCGATATTGAGAGAGAAAGAGGAGAGAAGCGAGTGGAGAGGGGGCAGAGAGTAGAGAGATACTAATTGTATTTGTATATGTGTCATATAATTGTATATTTATATGTATAGTTTGTAATTGATAATTTGTATTTGTATATGTATAAAAGAGGAGAGAAGCGACAAAAACATAGCTAAGTGCGAACTGCAATGAATTCAGAATATAGCTATGTTACCTAATTAACTAATATATATATATTTATCCGCATAATTTTCCCTAAAAAAAATCTGATGGACCTTAAACCAAACCCTCCATATTTTATATTTAGAAATATATTGGAAAAATTACATGAATTGGTACATTTTAATAAATAATTACTGATTTTAGCAATACTTTTTTAAATCTGCAATATGTATTAAAAGTGAATTATGTATGCAATATATATGAATTATATATGAATTATAATTATTTTTTTAAAAAATATATCATATTTATTTGGTAAAAATTTGACACATTATATTATAAGTGTATTAAAATGTGTGATAAATGAATTATCTATCATTAAAATTTGTATTATATGTGAATAAAAAATTGTTCTTTGTAATATTAATTAAACTTGTATTATAAATGAATAAAAAGTGATCAAGTGAAAAAGAAATATTATTATTATAAATGGTAAATATTTTTTTATTATAGTATATTTATGTAAGTTTCCCAAATATATTCTCCTCGTATATTATATTCCTACAAACCCAAATGAACACTAAAAATATTCTCTTCACAATTGTTGAAATAGAAATATATTCAAAAATCTCGCTCCGCTTCGATCAAATTAAACTAATCAATATAGTAAATCAAATTAGGAATAAATCAGATACGTTTATCATAAACATCATCAACAAGGTATTATATGTACATATATTTATATATACCTATGGTATCATAAACTATTCATACAAATAATGATCATATAGTACTTTCTATGTCTCAATTTATGGGACATTTTTTATTTTTCGAACGTTAAATTACTTAAGTTTAATAAAAAATTTACACATGAAATCTTCAATTTTTTGAAATAAAATTTATATATTTGTAAACTATGTATTGTTGGGGAAAACACTACAATATTGATATTAGAATGAAATTATAAAATAGTAAATAACTTATCACAAACACTGTGTCGTGGCAAGCCACTGCCTTAAAAGCGATTTCGGTTCGACTCCGGTGCAAATCGTTGTAACCGATCGCTTCCCAAGGTTCCACAGTTACTCTAAAACACGTGCACTCGTGGCTGAAAGTTTGGAGATTTCTCCAAACCAATTGCCCAAAAAATATTTGAAGGATAAGAAGAGGGAGAAAAATGTTCTTCTCTTCTTTTTATTTATGTTAGTAATGTTGTAATATGCTCATTCAAAATACATCTCTATATAGGAGTTTCAAAGAGAAGAGGTGAATTCTTAAGAAACGTATGTGAAATCTTAATGACATTAAAAGTCATTACATCACACTTGAATAAAAAAATGTAATTTGAAACGGATAAGTCATTCATCCCTTTTGTAACGTAATATTTTATATACTTTGCATTACTCTTAATTAATATTATAAAATTAATATTACAATCCCCCACTAATTCAAAGATAAAGAGTAAGAACAAATTTTGAGCAAAAGGAAGGAACGTGTACGCAAGTGTCAATATCTTTTGGTTTGAATTAATACATAGTGAAATAGGGCAACAACTCAATATCCACAAAGTGAAGTACTCTTGAACTGAATGGACATAAATTGAGACCCCCATAACACATATTATATCCTTAAATTTTAAGAAACCTCCGTGATACAAACAAAGTGCTTTTATGGTCATGCACACACCCCTTGGGTCTTATGAGTGCTCTAGAAAGACGACCCAAGTCTTTCATAAAAGGCGACCACACCTTTACACTCACGTAGGTGATTCCATCAAGTCTATCTCAAATAGACCACCTTAAGGCTATAGAATCATTAAGAGCAAAATAAGCTCAACCTTATTAAACATTGCCTCACGCCATAGGGATTAAAATGTGGTGTATATTAAGGCATATGGGTCCACCACATTAACTCAATCAATTGGCTTTAGCCCCATCCCCCTCGACGTTTCAAGGATTATTTTTCTTGTCAAGCCCTTGGTCATAGGATCCGCCAATTTTCTTTCGGACCTTACATATTCCAAGGAAATAACACCCAGTTTCAACAACTGTTTAACCGCACAATGTCTGATGCGAATGTGTCTCTTTTTTTCGTTGTACACACTATTTTTGGCAATTTCAATTGCTACCTGTGAGTCACAATGAATAGAAACTGGTGAAGCTTATCTTCCCCACAAAGGCAATTTGCCAAAAGATTTCTCAGCCATTCAGCTTTTTGCCCTGCCAACTCGAGAGCAATAAATTCTGATTCCATGGTAGAACGTGCTATACAAGTCTGTTTGGAAGACTTCCACGAAATAGTACATGCACCCAAAGTAAACACATAGCCACTGGTGGAGCAACTTCATCATTGTAAGTTACCAGTTTGCATCACAAAAACCTTCTAAAACAGCAGGAAATTTGTTAAAATGCAAACACCAATTCATAGTACCTCTCAAATACCTTAGTAACCGATGAAGAGCATTCCAATGTTCACTACTGGGATTATGAGTATATCTACTCAATCTACTAACAACATAAGCTATATCAGGCCGAGTATAGTTCATAAGAAATATTACACTCCCAATTATTTTTGCATATTCAGTTTGAGAAACACTAGATTCTTTATTCTTCTTCAAGTGTATGCTAGGATCATAAGGAGTTCTCAGTGGAACTACATCAAAACAATAAAAAAAATTCAATATCTTTTCAATGTAATGAGACCGACACAAAGAGAAATCATTAGCAATTCTTTTGATTTTAACTCCTAAAATAACATCTGCTTCACCAAGGTCTTTCATTTCAAATTTAGAAGACAAAAAGTTATTAGTCTCATTAATAACATTCACATTAGGACCAAAGATTAACATGTCATCTTCATATAAACATATAATGACACAATCTTAACCTATCATCTTAGAATAAACACATGTATTAGATGAATTTACAATAAAGTCATTATCCACTTATGTGATATTAAATTTTTCATACCATTGTTTGGTGCTTGTTTTAGTCCATACAGGGACTTTCTCAGTTTTCATACTTTATCCTCTTGTCCTGGAACCACAAAACCCTCATGTTGAGTCATATAAATCTCTTCCTCTAAATCACCATTTAAAAATGTTGTTTTGACATCCATTTGATGTAACACTAAGTCGTGAATAACGGCCAAAGCAATGAGAGTTTTTAATGATCGTTATTTTAGTCACTGGAGAATAAGTATCAAAGTAATCAACACCTTTCTTTTGGTTAAAACTCCTAATCACAAATATAGCCTTGTATTTTTCAATTGTACCATCAGGTGTCAATTTTTTTTTAAATATCCACTTGCTATTTATGGGCTTACAACCTTTAGGTAAATCATACAAGTCCCAAGTATGATTAGAAACTATAGAGTCTAATTCACTTTTAATAGCCTCTTTTCAAAATATAACATCTATTGATCTCATTGCTTCATCATAAGTTTTAGGGTCTTCTTCTATTAAATAGATAGACACTAATTCGTCATTTAAAATATTAATATCAAAATTTTCAGTTAAGAAAGTAGTGATAAAATTTGGACCAAAATTAGTCTCAGTTCTACGTCTTTTACTCCTTCTGAGTTCATTTTCATGCTCATTGAAAATAACATTAGAAGAACGCACAATATGAGAATTGTTTGACATAGATGCAGAAGCATTATTTTGCACATCACTCGACACATTATGTTTCAAAGGAAAAATATGCTAAAAAAAACTCAGCATCTCTAGATTCACAAATAGAATGATCACTTAGAGACATAAATCTATATGCAACACTGTTTTGAGCATAACCAATAAAGACAGTATCAGAAGTCTTGTTTAAAATCAGGTAGACCAACCTTCAAACATTCCCACACTTTCAGAATTTTCAAGTTAGGAGCAAACCCTTTTCACAACTCATATGAGGTTTTGTCTAACTTCTTATGCGGGACTCTATTAAGAATATAACATGCAGACAAGACTGCTTCTCCTCACATATTGTCAGATCGACTAGAGCTTAAAATCATAGAGTTCATCATTTCTTTAAGGGTTCTATTTTTTCATTCGGCTAAACCATTTTGTTGAGGAGTATAGGAGCACTAACCTCATGTA
>CM040625.1:74650486-74681177 GCA_022817965.1 Solanum lycopersicoides | reverse complement strand
AAAGTTTTTGTGACTATCGCTTAAAATTATTTCCAGCCAAAGGCTCAAGTTTTGACAAATCATTAAAAGTTTTGTCAAAGAAATAGCCATTATCAATATTGTATGTTAGTAAATCGCTTTCAAATTGTTGGTAAAATACTACAATATTGATATTAGAATAGAATTATAAAATAGTAAATAACTTATCACAAACACTGTGTGGCAAGCCACTGCTTTGAAAGTGATTTCGGCTCGACTCCGGTGCAAGTCGTTGTAGCCGATCGCTCCCGAAGGTTCACAGTTACTCTAAAAATGTGCACTTGTGGCTAATAGTTTGAGGTTGCTCAAAACCAATTGCCCAAAAATATTCTAAGAAAAGAAGAGGAGAAAATGTTTTTCTCTTCTTTTTATTTTTGTTGGTAGTGTTGTAATATGCTCATTCAAAATACATCTTTATATAGGAGTTGCAAATAGGAGTTTCAAAGAGAAGAAGTGAATTCTTAAGAAACGTATGTGAAATCTTAATGACACTAAAAGTCATTACATCACACTTTAATAAAAAAAATATAATTTGGAACGGATAGGTCATTCATCCCTTTTGTAACGTAATATTTTATATACTTTGCATTACTCTTAATTAATATTATAAAATTAATATTACATGTATAAGTACTATAAGTTATAATAATTTCACAATTTGAAATAATTAAAAGATATATGAAAAATTTACCGTCAAAGAAAGACTTTATTTGAATTTTGAAATCTCAAAGGTGCCACATAAATTAGGACGAAAAGAATATAATTTATGCTCCCAAATGAGTTGGTAAATTCAGAATTCATTACAAACCGTAATACACTTGGAAATATCACAAAGTTTAACACAATTAGAATTTGATTGACTAAGGCTGCATTTATCATCATTTTTGCACAAAATACTCCAACATCCATGCAATATAATGCCCGCAAAAGCTCCAAGTATAACTAAGCAAATAATCAAACAAATGCCACGCTTCATCTTTGTATAAAGATCTTCCCATTGTTGATTCAAATGTACTTGATCTTCATTAGTGATCATTTGATCACCTAAACGTTGATTTGGAGAACCCCGCGGTTGAGTAGTTTGGATAGAGATGGATTCAGAACTTAAATATGATGATGACACATAAGAGTTTTGTACTCTTTGCTCATTTGGTCGATTTCGAGGGGTTAAGTCGAGCCAATGACTTAATAATGGGGAGTTTCTTATAAGATGAATAAGTGATGTTCCAATTTGTGTAGGTTCATTTGGTAATTGGTGTCTAGGGGATAACTCAAACACAATGTCATTATATTCTTTCCAAGCTATATCATAATGTCTTAAAGTGTCTATATACTTCCTCCCCATGGACAATATTGCATAAAGATTGATAACGGCAGCAAATAGGGAGAGGCTAAATAGGAACCATCTATTGGAACAATTGAGGGATGAAGAATGAGATATTGAAGCTAAGATAACACCTTGGAACACAAAATAATAATTTGCAAGTTGAAAAATAGTGTTTTGGAGATGTTGAAGTCGTTCTTTGTATTCTTCAACAAGTTTTGCCATTGCTTCTAACATAGATTGCCCTCTTGCATTATTATGATCATTTGTATTTGGTGCTTGGCTTTGAGCTTCATTGGTAGCTTCTCTTGCATTTCTTCCTCTAGCAATATGATCCATTGTATTGAAATGAAGTGTTATATCATATGGTATATATAGAGTAGGGAGACTAGTACTTTTGGTCCATCAATATTTCATAAATTTTAATTTTGAATATCCTTGTGATATATAATTCAAACATATTTAACCTTTGGTACTCCTTTTAGGTTGCAAATATGTTATGTTTGGAATTTTTTTAGAGGTAGATTTAAAATTAGCGTACATTCTATTTTTTCCTAAACCTCACTTGTTATTATATTCGATATGTTGTTGTTGTACTAACCTAAATTATGGAATAATAAATGTAAAGTTAACATAACATAATGATAACTGAATGATGGAGTGATTAATAATTTCGAATCTTTTCGAATATTATAGGCAAAAAGATCAAAATTGCACAATTACACATTTCAAAGTAATTGAAAGATATGCCTAATCAATAAGCACTAAAATTGAAATTTATCAAATTTTAGGAATTCAATTCCTCTCTTGTTTTGATTTGTTTGAAAATACTTCACTTTCATCTTGATTAATTATTATTTTCAAATAAGATTGGAGCAATTAATTAGGTCCTCATTAATTCTTCAGCAATATTATTGAAAAGAAACGTGCCCATCACTTAGAATTGTTTGTAGAATAGTGATAGTTGAAGTATACTAATAGTATATCCATAGTTTATATCCATACTACTAATTCTTTGTTGTGAACTGTCAACATCAAGGCATGTCAAAACGAGTGCACCAATAAATTAAAATTGGATTATGAGAATATTTTTGGAAAAGAGAAGACCCAAACCGTCTTAATCCCTAGACCATTAAAGTCATTGCTTGGGGCCCCATATATTTCACGTCTCCCATTTTAATTTTTTTTTACTTATAAATGTTATTTTTTAAAAATATATATGTGTGTGTACTATGAGTTTTATGATTTCTACTAAGAAAAAATTGCATAAGAAATGAAAATAAACTTGAATTTCGTAAGAAATAATTTGATGAAAATATGGATAGCGAAATCACAAAGTCCCTTGAAGAATCTTTTAGAGTTGATTGCTTTATATATGTAGAGTAGATCAAACTATTTTTTCACTTCAAAATAGATTTGAACCAATTGAAGCATATGGAAATATTTTTGATTTCTTTAGTGGTAAAATATTGAGATCACTAGATGAAGAAAAGTAAAAAAATATTGTCTTAACCTTGAACTTTCTTTAACACATAATAGTTATTTTGATATTGATGGTTTAGATTTATTTTTTGAATTAAAAGTGTTAAGAGAAATAATACAAGTAGAAGATAATGATCTAATAAAAATATTTAATCAAATAAAAAGACTTGATTCTTTTCCAAATACAGATATTGCTTATAGATAATGTTAACAGTTCCTGTAACCATTGCCTCAGCGAAAAGAAGTTTTTTCGAAATTAAAATTGGTTAAATCTTCTTTAAGATCAACAATGTCTTAAGAGAGATCAAATGAATTAGCTATATTATCATTTGAAAAGGATTATTAAAAAAATTGATTCTAAAACAAATACCTAATGACTCCGCATCTAAAATAGCTAGAAAAGTAGATTTTAAATAAAATTCTATATGATAAAAAAATAAAAAAATATGAGGACTCCTCTCTTAAGTTTCGCTTTAGGCCCTCAATGTTGTTGAGTCGGCTCTGAGAAAGACCAAGTCTCCGTGAGTTCAACTTGCTATAGGTTGTGGAAAAAACATGAATTAATTTAATCTCAAATGAATAATTTACGGTGAGACAATGCAATTGTTTTGTCATATATATATATATATATATATATATATATATTATATACACTAAAGGTGAAGGGAATTAATGACAAAAAAATATGAACGTTCAAATTGAAAGCATAACTAATTTTCTATCTGTAAAGTATTTAATCACGATTGAGTAATGTCTATTGAAACGGAGGATACTTACCTAAGATCATGTGGCCCATGTGGTCTTTGGGAATGAGGTCTTGATTTTCAATTTTTTTTCCCAAGCAATTGCAATTTAAACTTTTTAGATTCTTTGTGTTATTATTATTCAGATAAGAATTCTGATAATAAAAAATTGGACTATTACTAGTATTAATATTTTTATAGTCATGTCTCTCTAACGTGAGAGTGAAATTTATCCTGATCAGAATTAAATTTCACAAAAACAACACTCTCAATAGGAAGAAATGATGTTGGGAATAGTTTTCATAAATATTGAAATAAAAACCTTTTTTGATTCTAGGTCTACTATTAAACTTGTATCCTTTTGTCCAATTTTTTTTTCCAAATGGATACGGAAAGAGTTTAATCCCTTGTCTATTTCATTGATATCAATGGTTTAGATACAACCAATACAAGATTATAATTAAGAAAACTAAATATACACCTACCTATAAGTAGGAACTAAATATACACGTAACAAAGGTAATAAATCAGAATATATTTATCATATATTCTAACACACCCCCTCAGTCGAAGCGGGAGGTCGCCGAATGCTAAGACTATCTCGAAAGTCCTCAAATAACACCAAAGGAAGACCCTTGGTGAATATGCTTGCAATCTGATAACGCGAGGGGACATGTAACACACGAACTTGGCCGCGAGCCACCTTTTCCCAGACAAAATGTATATCCATTTCAATGTGCTTAGTGCGTTAATGTTGAACCGGATTACCAGCAAGATATATGACACTTACATTATCACAATACACCAATGTAGCCTGTTGTATACGACAATGAAGTTCCAACAGAAAATTTCGCAATCAACACGACTCAAAAACCACATTGGCTATCCCTCGATATTCTGCCTCTGCACTCGAACTGGATAAGGTAGCTTGATGTTTAGCGGACCAAGAATCAAGTTATCACCTAGAAAGACAAAGTAACCCGAAGTTGAACGTCGTGTGTCCGGGCATCCACCCTAATTAGCATCAATATAACAAATAAGGGTTGATGTGGAGGAAGGAAACATTTGAAAACCAAAATCTATAGTACCATGTATGTAGCGCAAAATGCGCTTAAGTGCGTGCATGTGTTCCTCCCTCATGTCATGCATGAATAAGCATACATGTTGTACTGCATCCGTAATATCAGGTCTTGTGAACGTAAGGCACTGAAGTGCACCGACAAGACTCCTATAAAGAGAGGAATTCTCAAACGGTTTGATCATAGTAGTACCGAGCTTCGGTTTTGTATCCACCGGAGTAGGAGATGCCTTACACGATGACATGCCTGCTCATTCAATGATCTCTGTAGTATATTTATTTTGTGATAAAAATACGGCATGACGAGTGACTGCAATGCCTAGAAAATAGCTCAAATGGCCCAGTCCTTCATAGCAAATTCTGAGCTAAAACGAGAGATGATTGATTGACGGAGCTTATCCGAGGAAGCAGTCAAGATTATATCATCGACATACAATAAAATTTAAGCCATAGAAGTACCTCGACGATAAATAAACAACGAATGATCCGAAGTACTTTGATAAAAACCAAGAGTACGAATATAGTCAGCAAACCTCTTATACCAAGCCCTTGGAGCCTGTTTGAGCCCATACAAAGACTTCTTTAACAAACACACATGATTAGGACAATCCTGATCCCCATACCCCAAAGGTTGATACATGTAAACTGTCTCCTTGAGTTTCCCATGTAGGAAGACATTTTTGACGTCAAGTTGATGGATCTTCCTGGCCTTAGAGAGCCAAACTGAGAACTGTGCGAATAGTCGCCGGTTTGACGACCGGACTAAACGTCTCACCACAATCCACGCGAACCTGTTGAGTTTTACCATCACCTACAAGACGGGCTTAATTCCTCTCAAATGAACGATCAAATCATTCTTTACGAGCAAAAATCCACATAGACCGAATTACATTAACATTTAAATGATGCGACACTAACTCCCACGTCTTATTTTCAATAAGAACATTGAATTCCTCATCCATATCCACTTTCCAATTCAGGTCATGAAGAGCAGATACAGGGTTACGAGGTAGGAGTATTTAGATATTGATGTAAGAAGGTTAAAAGACTTCTTAGGCTTCGAAATCCCATGCTGTCTCCGAGTAACCGGACCCATGGGGTGACGTGATAGAGAGATCGAAGTGGGGCTAGAAAGAGAGTTGGATGTGAGAGTGGAAGGAGTAGATATCGGTACAGTCGACTGGGGAAGACCAGAAGTCGACTAGGGATGGTTGTGCCAGCCGCTGGGCATGTCGGAACCACTTTCTGGGATGGGCATTGTGGATGTGGTTGTGTTAGGAACTAGTGCAACTTGTGGGTTAGGAGAGGTAGTGAAATGATGGACCAGGTAAGGAGATGGTCCATCGTCTAGAAACTTATAAAAGTGAGTTTGAGGAGTACTGGACTTTGCAAAAGAAAAGTGTGTCTCATCAAATATTACGTAACGGCTAATGATGATTTTTCTAGATGACAATTCAAAGAATTTATACCCACAATGATTTGAAGGATACCCTAAAAAAATAGAAAAAGTCGAGCGGGGTTGAACTTTGTTTATGGTTTTAGAGGGAATAAGAGGATAACATAAACATCCAAACACCCGAAGATGAGAATAAGACAGATCTTTTTGATACAGAACGCAAAGAGGAGATTGATAAAGCTTATGAGAAAGGATATTGAGAAGAAAAGTCGAAATTTGCAAAGCATGATGCCAAAAGAAATGAGGAAGGGAAGCATGGGCCAATAATGTACGAATAATGTTGTTGATTGTACGAATTTGTCTTTCAGCTTTCCCATTTTTAGAGGATGTATGAGGACATGAAAGACGAAACGAAAGATCATTTGCTTTAAAAATTCCCAAAAGGGGCCATTATCAAATTCCCTATCATTATCGCATTGTATATTTTTTATGTCTTGCTCAAATTGGGTTCGAATAAATGTCTTGAAACTAAAAAATATGGAAAATGTTTGTGATTTGTGCGATAAAGGAAAGGCCCACAAATTTTTTGAATAATCATCCACAAACAAGACATAATATCGATGACCTGATGAGCTCAGAACAGGTGATGTCCAAAGATCACTATGGATAATATCAAATGTCATAAAAGTGCGAGAACTGAATTGATAAAAAGACAACTTAACATGTTTTCAAAGAGGAAAAGAATGACAAATACGAGAATTTTTAAGTTGATTACATTCAACCAATTTATTTTTCCTAAGAGAGTTCAAAACAGGTGCTCCCGGGTGACCCAAACGATCTTGTCAAAGGGATGGTGACAAAGCGGCAAAAGCAGATAGAGAAGTGACTGGAGAAGTGATGAGATACAACTCTCCTCGACTTTCACACCTCATTACCGGTCTCCCCATCTAAAAATCCTTCACAGAAAATCCACACGGATCAAATTCGACAGAGACAGAGTTATCGGTTGTAAATTTTCTAACTGACACCAATTTTTTAACAAGGTGAGGGGCATGAAGGACATTGTTTAATTGTAAGGGAGGACACGACAAAGATAATTTAGTGTGACCATAACCATGAATTGAAATTGATTGACCATTACCAACTATTATTTCACATTTATTGCTCATATTAAAATAAGACGTGAGGTTACCTTGTGCGGATGTCATGTGATAAGTGGCACCGGTGTCCATGTACCAATTCGCATCTGGAGGAGTGATGCCGAGAGTATGCATTGCGGCTTCAATGTCAGTTGGAGTTGGCGCTGCCGTGTAGGACTGCTACGGTTTGGGTCAAAGTATACCAGGCTGCTGTTTCGGCTATTGTCCATAATTGGTCCTGGTCGAGTTTGATGGATATGGACAAGGAGGTATATTCTAGGGAGCCCAAGGTGCCATCCACGGCCACGACTGACCTCCAGACCATGGAAAATTGGTTGGTGGATGCTGAACTGCTGGCTATTATCCGCCACTGTGGCTATTGCCGCCTCCCATTTGACCACCACCTCCAGCCTTACCCCTACCGCCGCTACCACCTTTGTTGCTTCCACGACCACCATTGTTGCTGCGATTATTATTGCGATAGTGGTTCCTTTTCCCACCATTAATATTGCGGTGTGAAGAGGAATGATCAACAATATCATGCGAGCCATTCGAATCACGAGCCACCATGGCTGATGAGGAGCTCTGTGCCGCCTTCTTAGCAAGGTCAGCCTCTTCAAGAGTGAGCATCGAACGGTCCTGATAAAATTGGGGTAGATGATCATGTTGGCGAATGAGAGTGGCCACACCTTTTTAGGGTTCGGTGAGGCCAGAGACTAGTTGAAGAAATAGTCTATTATTGTTGACTGGAGAGCCTACATTCTTGAGTTGGTACGACAAAGATTTGAGGTGTTGACAATAGACAGAGATACCTGGAAAATTTTCCATGTTCACATGAGTGAAATCGTACTCAAGGGTGACACACGAGAGTGTTTGTTATCTTGGAATATGTCACGCAATCTATTCCAAGTCTCCATAGCAGTGGTGTCTGGCTCAAGAATCGTATGGAAAAGATCATGAGATATAGTTACGTAGATCCACTGTAAAACAGTCGCATCAAGAGTGGACCAAGACTCTTTCTCCTCATCTGTTTTCAGCACTTTCTCCTTGCCCTTTGTCGGAGGAATAATATGGTCAAAAACTCGATGGGATCGTGCGTGAATCTTAAATAGTTCCACCCATGTGGAATATTGAATGTTCTCCATCTCAAGAATGATGGGAACATGGTTCTTGATGTTGGATACATCAAGAGTAGGGTTAAAGGAAGACTTTAAGTCCGACATGATGCTGATAGAAGAGAGACGAAGAAGAAGAGAGTGGCAGACGATGGTGTTTGAAGAGAAAGCGGAAGTATTTTTCCATAGAAATCTGATACCATGAAAAAGCTTAATCCCTTGCCTATTTCATTGATATCAATGGTTTATATACAATCAATACACCTAGCTATAAGTAGGAACAAATAAATCAGAATATATTTATCATATATTCTAACAGATACTTTAAGTACAATGTACACCTCTAGAAGAGCGTGTAAGTAACATAAAATCCAGTATTTTCAAAAATATTTTTGGGGCTAGTTTCAGGATGAGTTTCGGGGTGGAGCGTATCCTAAACGCTTCGAGGTGTAAATTAAAAGCGTATATCCATAAGACGTAAGTTCTAAAATTTGAGGCGTAAGCCTAAAGCATAAAAATATAAGTCTTGGACGTAAAAACGTAGGTCCGGGCATTGTCAGAGGAGTTTTGAGCGTGAGCTAACACTCATGCAGCGGCAAGGACCCGTAACTCTCGAAGGGGCCACCAACCGCCCGAATCACTGTAGCAAACCCTCTCTTTACTCAATGGATAACGTTTTTTCTCTTTCAATCAACAAAATGAGAAATGGTTTTTATTTTTAATTGTTTTTTCTTTAAATCATTTTTTTATTATTGGTATAATGATATTTCAGAATTTCTCAAATAGTAATTATTATACTTTCTTTCTTCATCATGATTATTACTCCCTCCGTTTCAAAAAGATTGGCCTAGTTTGACTTGGAACGGAGTTTAAGAAAAGAAAGAAGACTTTTTAATCTTGTGGTTCTAAATTAAAGTTATGTCAAATGTACCAAAATGCCCTTTAATCTTGTGGTCTTAAACATGCCACGTGAAAAGTTAAAGTAAATTGTTACCAAAAAAGGAAAGTGGTCATTCTTTTTGAAACAAACTAAAAAAGAAATAGGGACATTCTTTTTGAAACGGAGGGACTAATACTTATCTCAAATAAAAATATAATATAATTTCTATATATTGTAGGTAATTTGTAAAATCATTGAAATGTTTACTTTTACTTATTTTATTAGTAATATAATTATGAAATTGAATATACGAGAATACGCCCCGTAGAGCCATGAGACTTATGCCCCGTATCTTGAGCCTTACGCCTTGCTCCGTATTATATAAAACGTCTCGATTCATGTCTCATCCTTTTAAAACACTGATAAAATCTACTTTCATTCAATTAGGCTAACTGCCTAATTAACATGAACGTTTGCTTAGTCAAATTTCAATCTAATAATTGGGATCTGTATCGTATCCATGAGGAAATGTCGCTTTGCACCTTCAGGAAGTTGTTGAATAAATAGCAACTTCCATTCTTGCCAGAGTGGACTAATTCCATCCCAAATAAAATACAAAATTAGGTTAGGAAAGAATGATCTAATTTGACTTAGGATGGAGTTTAAGAAAAGAAAGAAGATTTGTAATCTTGTGATTCTAAATTAAAGTTATGTCAAATATACCAAAATGTCATTTAATATTGCGGTCTTAAACATGTCACGTGGAAAGTTAAAGTTAAAATGTTGCAAATTTCTTTTTATTCTTTTTTAAATACACTAAAAATGAAATTAGGTCATTCTTTTGAAATGAATCAGAAATTCAAAACAAAACTATAATATCTTTAACACTCTATTTGGATCATTGCTCAGCATTGTGTTGTATCGTTACCATACTTACAATGTTTGTTTTGATTGTTACTTAATCTGTGTTGTATTGTATTGTTAAGTTTCGTTGTTATGTAACCATGGAAATCTCCATTTTATGGAACAACTGATTTACACTTCATTTGGATCATTGTTACCCATTGTTTCATAATGTATTGTATTGTATTGTACTCTATTGTATTGTATTGTATGGTAGATACAATATTTGGCTAGACTGTATTGTTTGTTGTTGTGTAATAACATTTTAATTGTTTGATTTGATTGTATCGTACTGTGTTGTAATTTATAAATTTACTAAAATATCCTTAATTATTCTAGGGTAGGAGGTTTGACTAGATTTAAATAATTAAGGTAAAGGGAAAAATAGTATTTTGAAATATTATGTAAAGATATAATTGAAAAGAGAAATAAGTAACAATGGGAACACACCAAATTGGTTGTTCCATAAAATATGGATTTTCGTTGTTATGTAACAACGAAATTTAACAATACAATACAATACATTTTAAGTAACAATCAAAACAAACATTGTAAGTATAGTAACGATACAATACAATACAATGGATAACAATGATCCAAACATAGTGTGTTCCCATTGTTACTTGATTTCTTTTTTCAATTATATCATTTACATAATATTTCATATAATTATTTTACCCTTTACCTATATTATTTAATTCTAGTAAAACCTCATACCCTAAAATAAATAAGGATATTTTAGTAAATTTATAAATTACAATATAGTAGATACAGTCAAATCAAACAATAAAAATGTTATTAAACAACAATAGACAATATAGTCTAGCTAGCCAAATATTGTGTCTTTGAAGATTTATGAGCAGTGAAGAAGAAGATGAAGAAGAGGAAGAAGAAGAAGAAGAAGAAGAATAGAGAAATAATATTTTTATTATTCCAAAAAAACTTAATGAGTTACATTGTTGATCTCATATTTATAATAGTTATGATATATGATTACATTTTCTAAGTCTAACAACCTTACAGTTATTATAACTAACTAGCTAACTAATCATTGAAAAGTTGGTTACACATTAACAGTGTTTAGGGAACACATATAAGAACCAGGTTCACGTATTTGATTCTTCTTTGTTGTTCTCATTCTTAACACTCCCCCTCAAGCTAGGAAGTGAGAAGATGTTCAGAACTCCTAGCTTGGAACTGAGATGTTGCAGTTGCACTTTTGTAAGTCCTTTAGTAAGCAGATCAGCTGGTTGATCTTGTGTAGGAATGTACTTGGTAGATACTAACCCTTGTATAATTTTTTCTCTTATAAAGTGACAATCAATCTCAATGTGTTTTGTTCTTTCATGATAGACTGGATTGGCTGCAAGTTGCATAGCAGATTTTCTATCAGTATGTATGTTGATAGGTAGTGAAACTTCAATGCCAAGCTTTTCAATTAAACCTTTCAGCCATATAATCTCTGTTACAGTGGTAGCAATGCTTCTGTACTTAGCTTCAGCTGAGCTTCTAGAGACATTTGTTTGTTTCTTTGACTTCCATGAGACTATAGACCCTCTATACTGAACAAAATAACCAGTTATTGACCTTCTTGTTAGGGGACATGAGGCCCAATCTGCATCACAATAAGCAGTGATAGTATTATTTGAGTAGCTGGACAGTAGTAGACCTTGCCCTGGTTAGTTCTTCACATATCTCACAATCCTTAAAGATCCAATCATATGTGACTTCTTAGGTTGTTGTAGAAATTGACTTAATGTCTGAACACCATAGGAGATGTCAGGTCTTGTCATAGTTAAGTATAGTAATTTGCCAACTATCCTTTGATAAGCTCCTTGATCAGTTAGTGGATCAGGTTCTGTCATCTATGTCTCTTCATCATACTGTTTGGTAGTTAATTTTGAGTTGGTGTCAATTGGAGTTTCAGCTGGTTTAGATGCACTTAGACCAATTTCAGAAATTAATTCTAGTGCATACTTTCTTTGATGCATTAGAATACCTTGCTTTGATCTTGCAAATTCAATTCCCAGAAAATATCTTAACTCTCCCAAGTCTTTCATCTTGAAAGCTTGCTTCAAATGATCCTTTGTTTCTTCAATTAGGTGCAGATTACTTCCAGTGACTAGCATGTCATCCACATAAACAAGAACCAGAACCATGCCTGTTGTTGTCTTCTTTATGAACAAGGAGTGATCATGTTCACTTTGTTTGAACTCAAATTTGAGTAGTGCCTGAGATAGTTTAGCATTCCATTGTCTTGGGGCTTGCTTTAGTCCATAGAGGGATTTAGTGAGTCGACACACTTTATTCTCCCATGACTCTTAAATCCCTGAGAAAGATCCATATAAATTTCATCAGGTAGGTCCCCTTTTAGAAAAACATTGAATACATCCATTTGATGAATATGCCATTGCCTTTGAGCTGCAATTGTTAGTACTGTTCTCACAGTCTTCATCATCACCACTGGACTGAATGTCTCCTCATAATCAATTTCTTCCTTTTGGCTGTAACCCTTTGCTACTAGTCTTGCCTTATACCTCTCTATTTCACCTGTGCTCTTATATTTGATCTTATAGATCAATTTGCAACCTATAGGCACCTTTCCTTTTGGAAGAGTAACTATCTCCCATGTATGATTATTTTGAAGTGCATCAATCTCAGATTGCATTGCCTCTACCCACTTAGGATCAGAAACAGCTTCCTTGTAGTTAGCAGGTTCAGTACTTGCAGGAATCTTAGACAGATATGATTGATATGAATGATTTACCTGATCATATGATAGGTATTTGTCCAAAGAATATGAAGTATGTGTAGCATGGAGAGATACAAAATCTTTCATCCATAGTGGTGGTTTCTTTTCCCTTGTAGATCTTCTATTTTCTTCTTGTACCACCAGTAGACCTGGTTGAGGAACCTGATTTATATTAGGTGCAGGATTATTGGTTTCTGCAGGAACCTCCTCAGCTGAACCTGTTCCTTGATCATGGTCAGTAATAATCAACTGATGTGATGATTGTCCATCATTTAAGCCAGTGAATCTGAACAGAGGTGTATGTTTTTGGTTTTGTAATTTGAATGGAAATATATCTTCCTTGTGTTGAATCCATCCCATTTTTGGTCAACTTTAGCTATTCAATTGGTACAAGTAATTGTTAAAAAGGAATAGTGATAAGAGTTGAAAATTAAGACTTGGTAGTTGGCAAATTGGTAAGATTTGCAACCCATTTTTGACTTTGCTATATTTACCTATGTCATTAGTGACATAGGCATGGTTTTATCCTTCTATAAATAGAGCATTCTTGCTCATTTGTAGAACACACCAAATTAGAGAGAAAAACCATTTTGAGAGCAAAGTGAGGTATTCCATAGACTATACAAGAAAATAGTCTGTGAAGAAAAATAGAGTGTGAGCGATATTTTAGTAAGACGGAAACCAAAAGAGTGTTGTTCCTTTTGAGTGTGTAGTAGTCACTTTGAGTATTGTATTCGTGACTACACAGTGTAAAATTCCTTACTATAGCGATATCAGTTGCTCCTCTTGGCCCGTGGTTTTTTCTCTTATTCAGAAGGGTTTCCACGTAAAATTCTTAGTGTCATTATTTTCCCATTTTATTTCCATTACTTTTACCATATATATTTTTGTGCTTGTCCGCGTTTTCCCAACACCTTGAATATTACATCTCTGTGTACAAAGAAAACATGAGAAGTTAGATCATATAGCAAGTAACCTTTTTGAGTAATTGCATAGCCTAAATGAACAACTATTCTAGACCTACTCTTTAATTTATCAGGTTCTTGTATATTTTTAGCAAAACACAAACAGCCTAACACTCTAAAATGTAACAATGTAGGTTGCTTTCTAAATAATTTTGCAAATGGAGTGTTATTATTAATAACAGAACTAGGAAGCCTATTTATAATATACACAGCAGCTTGAACACATAAACCCCAAAATTTAATAGGTATGTTCCCTTGAAATCTAATAGCTCTTGTAAGTTCAAGAATGTGTCTATGCTTCCTCTCAGCAATACCATTTTGTTGTGGAGTATAAGCACATGTGGTTTGATGTACAATGCCTAAAGAAGTAAACATATTTGAGCACCTACTGTTCAAAAATTATATACCATTGTCTGAACTTATGCACTTAATAGTTTTATCAAATTATGTTTTAACATGTACTAGAAACTGTTGAATGATAGTACTAACATCAAATTTTTGTTTCAACAAAAAAATCCATGTATATCTAGACATGTCATCTATAACAGTAAGAAAATATTTATTCCCATCATGAGTGGGGTTCTTATAAGGACCCCATAGATCCATGTGAACTAATTCAAAGCATGCAGAACTTTTAGAAGTACTAAGTGTGAAAGGTATCCTTGTTTGCTTAGCACAAGGACAAATAATACATTTATTAATTGTTTCAGTTATACTACTTAAATCTGAAGACAACATTTTCTTTAATACTGAACTAGATACATGCCCAAATCGTTTATGTCACAAATCTATGTCTAATTTAGAATCTATTTTCAGTAAGGGAACAGAACAAATAGCTGCAATATGCACATCTTTTGAATTTGTATTTCCTTGCAATATGTAAAGTCCTCCATCTTCTTTACCAATCATCTTCACCCTCCCATGTGAGAGATCCTGAAATATACAAAAGTTAGGGAAAAAAGTTGCAGAATAATGCAGTTCCTTAGTGAGTTTAGATACTGATAAAAGATTAAATTGAAATTGTGGTACTTGAAAAACTCCAGTAACTACATGATTGTTTGGTAGAATGCTTGAACCAATAAACTCAACTAAGAAAACATCACCATTTGGTAAATGCACTTTCTTTGGTTTATCAACTTTGCAAATAGTAGACTTGTTTAAAGAACTCATATTAGCCACCATGTGATTAGTGGCACCTGTATCAATAATCCAACAAGGAGTATAACCATTATTGACAGTAGAGTTGAAACAAGTACTCATACCTACGACATTAGCTGAATGAAATTGTTCTGAATCTATGTTTAGAAACTGAATCAATTGTTGATATTGACCCTTTGATAGATGACATGGTTTCAACTGATGGTTGTTCCCTTCATTTGCAGACTGCCCATTTTCATTTGCAGTATGTTTAGCAGAGTGACCTGTAATTATATGTTTGTGATGAGCCTGTTCCTGAGATCCTGTACCTCCTTCCATCATTGCATTATATGCATTGTTAGGCTCCTTCTTTTTGAACTTAAAATCTTGAGGATACCCTATTAACTTGTAGCACTTATCTCTAGTGTGATTTTTAAGTTTGCAATAGTCACAATACAGAATTCCATTCTTCTTGAACTTTTGATAACCACCATTTCTTGAGTACATAGCTAATTCATATGCTTGTTGTCCAGAACTAGGATTAGACCCTAATATTCCAGCTGAAGCTACTACTACTGATTTTTTACTCTCATCAGACATGATCATAGAATATGCTTGATTTACTGACGGAAGAGGACTCATTAACAAGATCTGAGACCTTTCTTGTAAGTATGAATCGTTTAAGCCCATGAGAAACTAAAATAACTTGAGTTTTTGCAAATGTTCTACATACTCTTTGGATCTATCACACTCACAGGAAGGAGTAGGCACCATAGCCTCAAATCCTTCCCACAGACATTTTAATTTTGAGAAGTAAACTGACACAGAACTTGTTCCTTGAGCTATAGTTGCGATTTCTTGATGTAAATTGAAGGTTCTTGACCCATCCATCTTGTTAAATTTTTCATACAGATCTTTCCATATATTTTTAGCACACGTTGCATACATAATGCTTCCAAGAAGACCTTTCTCTACAGAATTCATAATTCAAGATAGTACAACAGCATTTACCCTCTCCCAGATACTTTCTAATCCTGGAAATTTGTCCTTTGGACATGATCCATCCACTAACCCCATTTTATTTCTTCCTAACAGGGCTACCTTCATTGATCTATACCACATTGAATAATTCTCAGACCCAGTTAACTGAAAAGAAATAATTTGATTTCCACTTACATCAGAGGAATGAAGAAAGAGCGGATGATTATAATCGATTGTTGAAGTGGAATTTCCAACTCCATTTCCAGAATTTGATTCTGCATTTTGGCCAAGAACTGCTGTAACATTTGTACCATTCACCATTGTAATTCTTTGAACAATTACAACCAATCTTAGCGGAAATAGGATTGATTTATTCAACTAGGAATACTAGTTGGTATAAGCTCTGATACCATGAAGATTTATGAGCAGTGAAGAAGAAGATGAAGAAGAGGAAGAAGAAAAAGAAGAAGAAGAAGAAGAAGAAGAATAGAGAAAGAATATTTTTATTATTCCAAAAAAACTTAATAAGTTACATTGTTGATCTCATATTTATAATAGTTATGATATATGATTACATTTTCTAAGTCTAACAACCTTACAGTTATTATAACTAACTAGTTAACTAATCATTGAAAAGTTTGTTACACATTAACAGTGTTTAGGGAACACATATAAGAACCAGATTCACGTATTTGATTCTTCTTTGTTGTTCTCATTCTCAACAATCTTCCATACAGTACAGTACAATAGAGTACAGTACAATACATTATATTATAAAATAACAGTTAACAATGATCCAAACAGAGTGTAATAGTAAAGATTCAAGACTTAACAACAATAAAAATTTCAAAACCAAACCAAACCAAACCACCTGTATACTTTATTATTAAAAATAAGAAAAAGGATAAAATGCCCTTAAACTATGTGAAAAGAACAAAAATATCCTCTCTTTATAGTTTAACTTAAAAATGTCTTTACTTTGACTAAAAAGAAGCGCACACATCCTCCGTAACAATAATTAAGAAACAAAATGTTTAATTTTTCAGCCGCAGCCTGCATCTGACAGTCCTTATTTCTTCACAATCCACACCTCCTTTCTTTCTTTGAATCCCATAGCAAGAAAATTGAAGGCCCTAATCATAAACAAGATGATTAAATTAAGTTATCAACATGAAAATGATAGTACCTTTTATTATATGTACTATAGAAAAATAATCTAACTTTGAGTATTTTTAATTTAATTCAAAGAGGAGGGAATGGGCAAAACAAGTTGATTTCCCAAAAAAACACTAGGGCAACTGCCATTTTTTTGAGCTGTAGAGCCATATTTGACCCTTTACCATTTCAAAATAAAATATAGAAATGTGATTTATTATGATATATATCAATAAAAGTTTTTTTTTTTTCATCATACCTTAGACGAGAGAGCTCAAGAGGTCGTTGGGGATGAATCACACGAATGATTGATCCCTCTCCATCAATAAGACCATCGTCAACGATGATCTTTGGGAAATGTACGAACGTCTGTGGAGTCAATCGCTGAATAAATTTCCCATTTATATGAGCCTCTACGGTAGAGGGCCTCCCGAAGGACTTATTGCGGGCAAAGAAGGTATGCGCCGCGATAACCTTTGTGCTGAACGGGGCGATTCGGATCACAAGTCCGTATCGCCCTGGAAGTGCATGTAGGAAACTCTCCTTCAGATACACAGCACTCTTGCCCCGGTTTTCTACCTGGAACACCACTTCTAGAAAGTTCATCTTAAAAGTTTAGAAAAAAGATGAGTTTATAACGGTATGTAGTTTTTTTACGACTTTTTTTGAGTAGTCTATAGCTTCAACTTTAAGTACGTACACTAAAATTTAGAAATTTTGGAGAATCGAGCCTAGCAACAGCTCCGGAGGTGCCGGTAAGATCATGATCGGGTGGTGAAGTTGTAGTCGTCTGTTCGAAGTTGTAGAGACATCATTATGGTTCATGTGAAGATGAATCAAATTGGTTTGATATTAATTTGGTTGAAGCAATGATATGTAATTTGTCGGACTACAACTTATTTGAATTAAATAAATTGAGATGTAAATATTGGTGTGGAGACTAATGAAATGTTTTTTTCCTTCACAAAAAGAGATATAATTCACTATAGATCTTCAACTCTTATAAAGAAAATAAATGAAAGGAGTAATTCATTTTCTCTTAAGCAAGAAATGTTGGCCAGATGGCAGATAGTATAAAGTCATGTCTACTGTCCTTTAATTTAGCAAATACTCCTCATCTCCAAAAAATACTTTCTATTTTGCAACTTTTTTAAGAAATTATAAATAGAAGGATAATTTAGTATGTTATTTTTAAAATATAATAATTTAATATTATTTTGTAAAAGTAATTAAATGACTATAATTAATAATAAAGGTTAATTAAAAACTACATGCAAAATTATTTATTGTTTCATAAAGTAGACAAATATTATTAGACATTTCAAAATAGTATAGTGCACAACTAATTAAGAATTATATTTGCTTAACTCGCGACACGTAATTAATTTAAGATTAATCTTTGGATTACTTGTTTGTTTATATTATGTGAATATTGCCAAGAAAGTCTTTTTTTTTTTTTTTGCCTCGACATTTATATTAGTTCATACGCGTGCATTAATATGTCACATATGAAATATGGATATATATGCTGACTGAAATCCATAATAATCGGGAAATTGCTTCAACCACCAAATCAATTTTTAATTAATAAAGAGCATGACATCAATGATAGAAACATTTCATTTCTCTATAGTCATTTTTTACATTCATGTGGATTTGGAGCGTTGAGCACAACTTTCGTGTCACCAGAAATCCTTTTTCGTTTATTGGGAGACTGAATGAAAAAGGCTTTGTCAAGCAGGCATGATTGTCGCCCTAACGAAAGAATGAGGAGAGTGCTTCCGAAACGAGAGAAAGAGGCTGTTTGAAAATCTCAATGCCAAAGCAAAACGCAGGACCGATTAAATAATATTGGAGGTCATGGATTTTGACCCTAATGCAACCTTGAAAACTAGCTTATAAATAATGATAGATTCAGAAATTTTATATCATGGATGCTGAACTATTTTTAGTTCGAAAATATGTACATAGAGTGGGTGTTGAATTAATATTCTTCAATGATTTAGTAAATTTTAGACATAAATAATAATATTTGTTACAAAAGGCAATGGGTGCTTAAGCACCCAAAGTATATAACATAGGTCTGTCACTGCTTATGAAGGGAGGATTGTCGAAGTTCATATAAGGAGATCAAATTTCCATTCCGTTTCCGATGTGAGAATTCTTAACACTCCCCACAAGCCCATACCTCGTTAACTGGAGCGTGGACACTATAATATGGGGCCCAATATCGGTGAACAAAGAAATTGGAATGGGCCTGACTCTGATATCAAAGTTATATATATATATATATATATATATTTATATATATATGGAGAAGTAATAATATTTAATCAATTAAATTTACTATCTATAATAAATCACAAATAAAACGTACAACATAATACTTAAAAGTATACCAATTAGAGATGTCCAAACATAAAAGATAAATTAAATCATGATAAAAGATAATAATTAAAAAAGAACCGAAGTACTCGTTTTTTCAATTTTTCTATATTTTTTTCTAAATAAGAAGCCAAACCAAAAACCATATAAAATAAATTGTTAGTTCAAAATCAAACCAATAAAATAGAAAATCAATCCTAACTAAAATTCGATTCAATTTACTATACTTAAAATTAAAATCCAAATTTGAAAACCAATACAATGTGGACATTAATGAATTACATAAGAATGAGATTATGTACGTATTATTCACTTTGTACCTCAAAATATGTTCAAATATTATATTGAAAAAATTATAATATTAGTAGCAAATAGAATCTTATCTTTTTATATAAGTAGCAACACGTCAAGTCCACGCCATAAATTGTCACCATATAAGCAACAATGGACAGAGTGAACTTAGACGCAATTTCTTACTCTATTCATATAATATAGTTTCATATAAATTAAATCAAGTTATCCTGGTCGGTTACCATTGAATAACTAAAAATAATACATTAATAATGAGATAACAAATCTTAAGATATTAAATTAATAAAAGTACATTAGATTTGTTTAACATTTTAATTTATAGTGCACTTTAGTATCTTTAAAATGAAATGTACGTTAACTAAAATTCATATTCTCTCATTAACATCTACATCACTTCACCTCTATTAGATATATTTTATTTGTGTACAATGTCTTTGGTACAAAAATGTTATTGTCAATACATGTGAACTTTGAGTCCACCCCAAACGTTATAAGGAGTCCACCCATCTTATTAATTATCGGTATGAGACTTTTGTCTTTCTTTAACCCCCCACCTCAGGCCCACTGTTTAACATCTGGTGTGTGGACAATTTTGATTTTGGGGGCCCGAACATCGGGTGAGATTGACCCTGCTCTGATACCATGTGAAATTAGGTCT
Organism: Solanum lycopersicoides; assembly: GCA_022817965.1. Classification (NCBI taxonomy): domain Eukaryota; kingdom Viridiplantae; phylum Streptophyta; class Magnoliopsida; order Solanales; family Solanaceae; genus Solanum; species Solanum lycopersicoides. The sequence continues at coordinate 74,660,754 of CM040625.1, read as the reverse complement.
TAGGCTTAACTCACACACCAAAAGCTAGCTCAAAGGGAGGAGGATTGTCCAAGCGTTATAAGGAGTGAACCCATCTTATTAACCACCGATATGAGACTTTTGTCATTTTTTAACAATACATAATATCAATTGTTTCAAATCTAAATCAATATGAGTTTGATTTATAGTTATGTATCTGATACATAGCTTATATATTTTATACGTAACTTATGTACTCCATCATTTTTTATGTACTCGCGAAGGAGCAACGTATCCATAAGTTCTGAAGAAATCGGGATTACTGTAATTTTTGGGAAATTTTCAGAGTATGCTGTAAACATTTAAGTTGTTGGATTTTTGTACTTCAACACATCTTTTAAAATAATTTTTGTGATTTTAAACTATAGATATATAAAATGTTTAAAATATCATTTATTCTTTAATCTTTTGATCTTAAATATGTGTGAAAAAATAATTTTTTTAAAAAAAAAAAAAAGAAGAAGGAAGAGACTTTTTTAAGAAGAAAACTAAAGAAAAATAAGAAAATTAAAAGAAACTAAAATGGAGGAAGCATTTGTTATTATTGATGGTTGACCATTAAGAAATGTATTTGTTGGCATTTTGATAGATCTTTTGTCCTTTGAAAGTTGTATGGAAAATATTTATAACGTACGAAAAATAGTTCACTGTTCACAGATAGCTTAACGTTTTGGTATAAACAAATATTCTCAATCTTTTTTTTTTGTAGTTAGAGTACGTCATAAACGATAGGATGACACGTTAGTCAAATTATGTTATATTCATTAATCATTCGTATATTGACTACATTATCTTTCAACTATTTAAATTTTATCATTTTCATACATTGAGACTTAGCCCCATTTCCCTCATCACACTAATTTATTGTGCATAGCATTATTGGGATGATCCACTGAGATAGAAGTACACTTTTTGAGCAATTTAGGAATTGAAGATCAAGATGTGAGTTGGAGATCCTAGTATTAACAAGTCCATGGTGATGACCGGTGATTTAACCATCTCACTTAAGAAAAAAAGAGATATATATTCATATGAGGAAAAAAATAAAAGTATTTGTAGTTCATCCATTTGTGGGCGAACTATCTTTAAAATTGGTGTAATATTATTTTGGATAAATTGAGAGTTAACAGGGATGACATGATTAAGGGATGTTAGTTATAATGTTAAAGGAAAAAGTCTCACATTGGTGATTAATGAGATAGGTGAACTCCTTATAATTAAGGATTGAACAATTCTCCTTCCTTTAAGTTAACTTTTGGGATGTGAGTTAAGCTCAATACCTAATTTAACATATAGTTCACCCATAAATCGCGGACGAGTCCCTTTTGGTGCCGGACTCGTCAGATAGTAGTAAATATATGGCAATCATGTATTGAATTGGTCTAAACACTCGATGCAGATAGGTTTTACCCATTCACATGACATGTTATAATAAGTCATATTTCATTATTTTATTTTGATATTATACGTAATATGCCATTATTGGAGTATAAAATAACATCAGTTTACCGTTATACCTGAAGTTAGCAAATAAAAATCATATTTGCTTAAGTGGAGACACGTCAAGTCTATCTAACATATTCTTGTTAGGGGCATGATCGGGCTGATTTGAGTTTTCAAATATCAAATTAAATTATTAGTGTTAGATTTTTGAATTTATAAAACAAATAAAATCAATAAAACTCGGGTTTTCAACTTCAGGATTTTTGGATTTTCAATTTTTTCCGATAAAATATTCATACAAACATATAATTTACTTGTACTTCAAATATTTCTTTAGTCCTACCAAAATGCAACTATCTAAGTTATTTCTTTTAAAAAATACCACATAATATAATATGATTAATGACACTAAAATATCCAACAAAAAATAATAATGAAAGCGCGTAAAACAAATATTGCAAATTAATAAGTATAATGAAATTGATCATAATTTAAAAGTACTAAATCATGCTAAAATAAGTTTAATAAGAATTAGTTACTTGACTAAATATTAAAAGAAAGTAAAATTAGATTATTTATTCTAATTGTTTAAACCTATGTAAAACTAAAGAACAAATATTCCAATATTATTGTTATTTTTAGTGTTGAATTGATTTTCTTTTTATATTAGTATTATTTTGATTTTTGATTTAAGCTTTATTATAATTACCAACATGTATGAACTATAATCTTTATTGGATCATTAAAAATTCTAACTTTCAAATATGATATAAATATATTAAAAAATAAAAACTATGAAAAAGTATAAGAAATATTTAAAAATTATATCAAAGTAAATGTTTATCCGTATAAAATAATTTTAAATTAAAGGATATAATGTCGGGTTGATTTGGTCTCGATTTGATTTTTATTACACTACTAAAAAAATAGTGAATACCAACCTAAAAATTACCGACCTCAAATGGAGGTCGGTAATTTCCGATCTTCAGAGGTCAGTATTGTTAAAATGAATAAAACTAGTCGTTTTATCCAAAATAAAGAGGGAAAAAATTTTCGACCTCTAAGGGTCGGTATTTTTTGCGGAAAAAATTAATTACAATAAAAACCGACCTCTTGATGTCGGTATTAAATAAAATAAATTAATAAACATATTTTATTTTTTCCAAATTAAATATAAAAAATAAAATTGAGAAAAATTTTAATTTAATATTATTTAAATCGACTTCCGGAGGAAGGTTTTATGTAAAATAAAAAACGAAGAATATTATATCGACATTCGGACGTCGGTAAATTAAAAAGTATATAATTATATTAATTTTTATTAAAATATTTATATAATGACTTTCATAAAATTAATAAATTAATATTTTTAATAAACTTTAAATAAAACGTCTTCCAGATGACGATTTTATATAAATTAAAAAATAAATTGATATAAAATACCAAAATCATGAGATCGGTATTTATCTTTCATCCAAATACCGACCTAATGGGGTCGGTAATTTTATTTCAGCTCCTTTAGGTTCTTTAAATTCCGTGGGTGGATCCATATCCAAATACCGACATCATGAGATCGATATTTTTATTTCATCCAAATACTGACATCATGAAGTCGGTATTTTTATTTCATCCAAATACCGACCTCATGAGGTTGGTATTTTTTCTTCATACAAATATCATGACCTCATGAGGTCGATATTTTTACTTCATCTAAATACCGATTTCATGAGATCGGTATTTATCTTTCATCCAATACCGACCTCATGGAGTCGGTTTTTTTATTTCATCCAAATCCAAATACCGACATCATACGGTCGGTATTTTTACTTCATCCAAATACTGACATCATAAAGTCGATATTTTTATTCCATCCAAATAGTGACCTCATGAGGTCGATATTTTTTCTTCATCCAAATACCGACCTCATGAAATCGGTAACGTTATTTCAGTTAGATACCGACCGCATGAGGACGGTTTTGCGTAAATTAAAAATTAAAAAATGTTATAATACCGACTTTCGAAAATCGGTAAAATTAAATATTATGCAATTTAATTAGTTTTAATTTAAATATTTATAACGTGGCTTTCAAAAAAATAATATTTTCAATTAACTTCAAATAAATCGTCCTACGATGACGGTTTTATATAAGTTAAAAAATAAATTAATTTAAAATACCGACCTCTTGATGTCAATATTATTTCATTAATATGATTGCTTTTGTTTATCTTAAAATTTAATGTGATACAGACTTCATGAGGTCGATATTTTTTTATTATATCTAATTCATTTTAATAAAAGCGACATCCGGAGGTCGGTTTGTTTAAAATATTTCTATTAATCATAATTTTTTGCTATTTAGCATCATACTAAAATTTCATTTGAAACTTGCAATTAATTGTTCAAAAAGTGTAATAATTTTGTATACTTTCATCAATAAAAAGTTAGACTTCGTTGAATAAATAAATACATATTTGTAATTCATATTTAGAGTATGAAACTACGTTGATATGAATTAAGATATAATTATACTTATATTTATAGAGTAATGTACAAAACTATAAGTCCGTCGTCTAATCATGAACTTAATATCTCATGTTATTATGTAGAGGTGAAGAACTAACTTATAATCTATTTGAGTATGAAATTCGAGATAGTATTATTATATACTTTCGATCTTGAATGTATGTCAAGTGTAGTGATCACTTCCTAATTATGATGACATGTAAAGGATACTTCATCTGAGTATGAAATACATTAATTAATTATATATGAAATATATTATCAATTAAATAAATATCGATGATTAATTTAAAGAGATTTATATATTAGATTTGATATTGATAAACTTTTATTGATCAGTAAAATTAAATTTATATAATTAGGAGGTGTATAATTTAAATTTATAAAATTAACTTGATCGATAAATTAAATTTATAAAATTAAACTTTTATTGATATATATATATATATATATATATATATATATATACACACACACCCTCTCAACGTCAATATTATTTAATTAATATGATTACTTGTTATTTATCTTAAAATTTAACATGAGGTCGGTATTTTTTTTATTATATCTAATTAATTTTAATAAAAGCGACATCTGGAGGTCGATTTGTTTAAAACATTTCTATTAATCATAATTTTTTCTATTTAGAATAATACTAAAATTTATTTGGAACTTACAATTAATTGTTCACAAAGTGTAACAATTTTGTAAACTTTTATAAATAACAAGTTAGACTTCGTGGAATAAGAAAAAATATTTATAATCCATATTTAGAGTATGAAACTATGTTGATATGAATTAGGATATAATTATACTTATATTTCTAGAGTAATATACAAATATATTAGTCCGTCGTCTAATTTTGAACTTAATATCTCATTTATGATTGAGAGGTGAATAGCTAAAATATAATCTATTCAAGTATGAAATGCGAGATAGTATTATTATATGATTTAGTTAGTGAATATAGTGTTGGAATTAAGTTAAAACTAAACTAATTTGACTTAGAAAGTTGTTAAGTTGTTTTAATAAGTTAAATTATATAATGTGATTTAGTTGGTGAATATAGTGTTGAAATTAAGTTAAATCTAAACAAATTAGACTTAGAAGGTTGTCAAGTTATTTTAATAAGTTAAATTATATAATGCGGTTTAGTTGGTGAATATAGTGTTGTTATTACGTTAAAACTAAACAAATTAGACTTTAAAAGTTGTTAAGTTCTTCAAATAAGTTAAAATATGTAATGTGATTTAGTTGGTGAATATAGTGTTGGAATTAAGTTAAAACTAAACAAATTAGATTTATAAAGTTGTTAAGTTCTTCAAATAAATTTAAATATGTAATGTGATTTAGTTGGTGAATAAGTGTTGGTATTAAGTTAAAACTAAACAAAGTAGACTTATAAAGTTGTTAAGTTCTTCAAATAAGTTAAGATATGTGATGTGATATAGTTGGTAAATAAAGTGTTGGTATTAAGTTAAAACTAAAAAATTAGATTTATAAATTTATTAAGTTCTTCAAATAAGTTAAAATATGTAATGTGATCTAGTTGTTGAATAAAGTGTTGGTATTAAGTTAAAACTAAACAAATAAACTTATAAAGTTGTTAAGTTGTTCAAATAAGTTAAGATATGTAATTTGTTTAAGTTGGTGACATAGTGTTGGAATTAAGTTAAAACTAAACTAATTAGACTTATAAAGTTGTTAAGTTCTTCAAATAAGTTAAATATATAATGTTATTTAGTTTCTGAATATAGTGTTGGAATTAAGTTAAGAATAATCTAATTAGACATAGAAAGTTGTTAAATTATTCGAATAAGTTAAAATATGTAATGTGATTTAGTTGGTGAATATAGTGTTGGAATTAAGTTAAAACTAAATAAAGTAGACTTATAAAGTTGTTAAGTTCTTCTAATAAGTTAAAATATGTAATGTGATTTAGCTGTAAAGTGTTGGTATTAAGTTAAAACTAAACTAATTAGACTATATAAAGTTGTTAAGTTGTTCAAATAAGTTAAGATATGTAATGTTTTTAAGTTGGTGACTATAATGTTGGAATTAAGTTAAATTTAAATTAAACTAATTAGACTTATAAAGTTGTTAAGTTCTTCAAATAAGTTAAACTATATAATGTGATTTAGTTTGTGAATATAGTGTTGGCTACTAGTGAGAAAGTTTCAATATAGTCTAGACCTTCTTGCTGATTGTACCCCTTCGCCACTAACCTGGCCTTATACCTTTCGACCTCCCCATAAGCTTTGTATTTGACTTTAAATTCCCCCTTATACCCAATAGGAACCTTTGTGGGATGAAGAGGAACAACATACCATATTAATATCTTCTAGTGCAGTAATCTCAACCCTCATAGCATCCACCCAATAAGAATCTTGACAGGCTTTCAAATATGTATGAGGTTCAGAGATAGTGGAATATGCAGCAAGTGAGGCCCTGTAGGTATGAGCTAATTTGGAATAGGAAACATACTGAGATATAGGATATAAACATGCATTTTTGGCACTATGAGTTACATAGGAATTCAGCCATAAAGGTGTCTTAGACTGTCTTGAAGACCTTCTGAGAGGAACCAAAGGTATGACAACATCAGAAGAAGACTCAGACTATATAGAAGTTATAAGATCAGGTATAGGCACACTAGGAATTGACATAGGTGTATCACTAAGTGAGCTATCACAAAGATCCAGGACAAGAAACAAATGATCTGAAAAAGACTTAAGATCCTTAAAAGGAAAGACCTCCTCCTTAAACACAGTATCCTTGCTTGAAAAAATTGCAGGTTAAGTTATACTAAACATAACCTTTCTGAGTTAATGAGTATCCCATGTGAACAACCGAAACAACTCTAGGTGCAAACTTGTCTAGAGATTTAGGATTTGTAGTATAACATAGACCCCCGAACACTCTAAGATACTGAAGACTAGGTACTTGCCAAAACAAATTTTCAAAAGAATCATGACCCTAAAACAACACAGTAGGTAACCTATTTAGTATATACATAGCAGTAGTAACACAATAACCCCAAAACTTTAGAGGTTCCCCAGCTTGAAATCTTACTGCTCTAGTCATGTCAAGAATGGACCCATACTTTCTTTCAATCACTACATTCTGTTGAAGAGTATATACACACGAATTCTGATGCACAATGCCATTTGTGTTAAATAGATCAGCCACTTGAGTGTTAAAAAACTCAGTGCCATTATCTGTTCTTATACACTTTATACCTAGACCAGACTGTTTTTTCACCAAACTCACAAACTGAACTACCACAGTATCAGACTTGGTGTGCAGTAAAAAAAAAACAAGTATACCTAGATAGATCATCCACTAATGTAGAAAATGTCTCTTGCCATCATAGTTTTGAACTCTGTAAGGCCCCCATACATCACCATGTACAATATCAAAAACTGAAATTGAACTGGAGATGCCAGTAGGAAAAGATAGTCTTGACTGCTTGACAATTGGACATATAGAACAGCTATGATCATGTATAGGTACAATGTTCAAACCCTTTATTCTACTGAGCATTTTTAGAGGGGCATACCCAAGTTTGTTGTGCCATAGGCTAGTTACAGAACTACCAGTAGAAGTAAAACTAATCGGTCTTGTCCTTGTACATGCAACTTCATTTGTACACCCTTCAGAAGATTTTTGACCATGTAAAAGCCTTGTTGCGACATCAGTATTGAGGATATATAGCCCTTGACTCTCTTTACCAATCCCCAGGACCCTCCCACTGAAAAGATCCTGAAAGATGTAGAAATCAGGAAAAAACACCACAGCACACTCGAATTGTTTTGTTAGTTGTGATACAGATAAAAGATTATACTTGAACTCAGGAATAAACAACACATCTTCCACCAGTTTGTCTTTAAGCACCAACTCACCAACATGAATAATAGAAACTTGATCACTAGTACGCAAGTTTACTTTCATACTACCCTGAACATCAAGATCTGTGGACTGGCTCATTAAGCTAACCATATGATTGGAGGCACTAGTATCTATGATCCAATTAGCATGTGACATATCAAACATTAGAGCTGTAAAATTACCTTATGTCCCTTATGTACCTGCAGTAACCACATTGGTCATTGTGTCCATCTCTTTACTTTTTCTTTTTCCTAGTATCTGCAAAATATCATTATATAGTTCTTGAGTGAACATTGTCATACCATGTGTTGAAGTAGTATTAGTGGAAGAATCACATGCTCTAGTATTCGAACCTACATAAAAATCAAACACCCTAGAGTCACTGCTAGCAGAAGCATTGTTTGCATGAGAACGATGTTCCTCCTTTCTTCTTAGGATAACCATAAAGCTTGTACCATGTCTCTTTAGTGTTTCCTTCATAATGACAGAACTCACAGTTTCCTGTAGAGTAACTAGTCCTTCCATCTCCATAGTGCCTATTTCTATATCCACCATCATGGAATGTAGACGACCTTCCTCCTGATCCTGAGGAAGCACCACTATTATTATAATATCCACTATTTCCAGATTGAGAACCACGAGGCATTCTGTTACTCACAAGTGTTGTTTCTGATAGAACTTCTAGAGAGGAAGAGTTATTACTTGCACCATGCATTCTTAGACTCTTAACACTAATAATCATAGCATAAGCTTGATTTACATTTGGAACCGTAATCTGCATAAGAACCTGACTTCTAGCATGTGCATAAGACCATTAAGACCCAGCAAAAACTGCCATAATTTTTTAAACTGAAAATGCTCTGTGTATTGCTTAGACTCAGGACAAGCACAAGAAAGATGAGGAATCTGTGTTTCAGCTTCATCCCACAATTCTCTTAATCTTTAAAAATAGATGGACAGAGAAGAGGATCCCTGTGACAAGGTGACTATCTCTTTATGAAGATAAAAGGCCCTAGATGCATTGACCTTATCAAACCTTTCACTTAGATCTTACCATACTATATGAGCATCAGATCCATAGATTATCGTACTAATCAAACTTTTAGATACAATATTCAAGATCCATCCGAGGACAATAACATTACACCTATCCCATACATCATGTAAAGATCAGAATACATCTTTTTTTTTACATTTTTCTTGTAGAATTCCTAACTTGTTTTTCTCAAGCAACACAAGTTTCAAGGACTTACTCCACAAAAAGTAGTTTTCAAAACCTAGTAACTGAATCGAAATTAGAGCAAAACCTTGAATATATGACGGATGAATAAAGAGAGGATGATTATGATCAATTGTCCCTGGAGCTACACCCGAAAGTTGTTGTTGAACTTCACTTGGAGTTTCACCCGTAGTCGAAGGCATTGTTGATGAAGAACAATCTTCAATTTCTATAGAACACTACTCGATCTTCAATCCAAGAATCTACTCAATCTCTACGGAAGACCTTGAGAAATTAACACCTAACTTAGAGAAATTAACAACAGAAAATCAAGACACTCATGTGCTCTGATACCATATGAAGAAACTCCATTAACGGGAGCTTAAGAAAGGTTGAGAGAGAGAGTTTAAGAAGAAGTGAAAGTATTTTCATTCATGTTAATCCATCTGTAAGCTTAGTCCCTGTGTGTATATGCAAATGCAGTTTAGGCACTAACACTACAACAGAACAAGAATTTAGTGGCAATTATTTAGCCAATAATAAATTGCCGCCAAATAGGGGTTTAAAGCCAACATTTACCGGCAACTAATCTTAAGCCATTAAAAAGTAACCCTACGTCACTTTCCTTTTCCCTTTTAACCTCCAATACCCAAAAATTCTCATTGGTGAAATTTATTTGGTTCTCAAATTCTCAAATACGCTCTCTCTTTCTCCATTCCATCTAAAGCACTGAATTGATTTAAAGCTTCTTCCATGACGGAATTGCTCTGAAGCATATATTATTTTTGTTTCTTTCTGCTCGATGTGAGGCACGCAGCAAGAGGTAAGCTCTATTTTTTCTTTCACGATCTCTCAATCTCTCTTTCTCGTTGGTAATCCTCCTTTTCTTCGTGTTTTTTTTTATAAAACATAGATGAAAAACATGTGCATATTAAGTAATTTGTGTTATCTTCTCTATTTAGCTCGAGAAAACGACGTGGAATTTTGTATCTCAGGATCAGTAGTCGTGGTGAGGTAAGTATAAATTTTTATTTGAAACTTGAGGATGTTATGGAAGAAGTTTTCCCTTTCAGTATAGTTGTAGGAAAAAATATTTGGTTTGTGTGTGTAGATCTGGTATCTGCTTCAATTTCACATAGCGTGGGACAGACAGCTTCAAGGCAGTCAACAACTTCTTGTGTA
>CM040625.1:74550140-74650461 GCA_022817965.1 Solanum lycopersicoides | reverse complement strand
GTTAAAATTCTAGTCACTGTATTATATTCAAATGTTCAATTAAGATTCCATTTTCTAAAAAAATAATAATTAAGAAATTGTTTCTTTTAATTATTTTTCAAAGTTAATCGAGTTTGTAAATTATAAGATTATTTCTATATAAATAATTTTTTTTTAAAAAAAATAGTCAATAATACTAACTAGGTCATAGGATAACCGCATGTAGGGGGCTTTCAAATGCTTAAAAACCTTCTTGAAGCGTAAATAAGAACCTCTTACCCATTTTCTCTAATTTTATTAAGACTTAATTTGTTAGAGTCTTTTTAAGTTAAGTTTTCTTAATTTTTTTTAAAAATTAGTGGCGACTCTTTTCTAAGTATTTTTTCTCAAATTGTTTTATACTTAGAATTTCAAAAAAAGTGATTTTTTCTCTAAGATAGTAAAAATTACCGGGCATAACAGAAATGGCGACTCGCTTGGGGATTTAATAGTTCTAACCATATCGACTTAGGTTAATTATTAATGTTTTTAGCATATGGTACTTATTTGCTTATATTGCATGCTTAATGTTTTATTTTATAGTTATGTGATATAAATTGTTTTTTGTTATTATTTTCATGATTGTATATGTGTACTGCTTTATAAACTGTCATTTGTTCATACTTCTCCACTTATTGGAAATTCACTATCACACGTACACGCGAGGTGTGCTTTGTGCCCCGCAAACTTCTTTCAAAGTTCCTAAAGTTAGGAGAGTTGGCATATGCGCGGGGTGTCCGGATCTTTTTCCCGCGTAACCGCGTAGCCTTCCACTCGAGTTGTCCAGCTCGGGAACCTTGTGTCTAGAAAGCCAAATTTAGAAACATAAGATAGAGCTAAACCACCCCTCAATTTAAGTCATGCATGCATATGCCTTAGAATGGATCGATCAAGGTTATCGATTCAACATTTAAGAAGTCCACCCTTACGTCGATGGGTTTTTACGACCAACGACCAACAAGCATGTTTTTGTGCAACGTGATAATGATAGACGGTATCCAGCCTAAATTTGACATAGTGAGTTTTGGATGTTATGTGTTATTTTATTTATTTTATTTTTAAAAATTTGCAGATGAATTCAGTTCCCTCAAGTGCCATAATTAGGATGGTCGAGGGTTTCCGTACCAAATTGAAGACCTGGTGGGAAAATTTTACTCCAAGTGAAAGCTAGCATTGCAAAAAGGTTGGGGTGCCTTCCTATGCTATTCAAGGTTACCCAGAAACACAATGTGATTAGAGCGTTGATTCAGTTTTGTGGATCCGGACCGTGTTGTTTTCACGTTCAAAAAACTTTGAACTAACACCTACATTGGAGGAAATCTATTATTTACCAGTTTGAAGTATCGAGGAAAAAGTCAAATTCATCCCTCACAGTCAATCAGGGAAGACATTTTTCGCTACTTAGGATGAAAATGAAAGAAACTTCGATGCTCGAACATAATTGGGTTTCTCTGGATTACTTATATGAAAGGTATGGACGTCGAATAGTTACAAAGTGTTCAGGAAAGATTCCTTTGCACTTTCGTTATTGCAAGCTAGACGTCCGTGTTGCATTTGCTGTAGCTTTACTGGGAACTTTAGTGTTTCCACGAGAACATGGTCATAATCAGCACCTGCATATGTCAGTGGCTCGTGTACTTTTTGAAGGTGTTAATGGCGAAGATCTTACTCTAGTTCCGATGATTTTAGCAAAAAAAATATTTCGAGCCCTTGGAAAATGTAAGAGAGGGGAAACAATTATTTTCTTTGAAGGTTGCAACCTTATTTTAACAAGTATGGGCAATGGAACATTTTCATAAGCGTAAAAATATGGATGACATATGCTTTAGCAACGTAAATCATATTGACAGTTTTTTCGACAGGACAAAAATTTTGTTCTCCGGCTTGGTACTAATGATTGGTTGAATATCTTGCCTTCCGCTGCACGAGTGAGCAATTCCAGTGGAAATAGTCCATTACTTCTCCGCATTCTCCGGCATATATCCAGAAGCTCAGAGGTCCTAGCTATATTGAGCTTATTGGGTTAAAGGTCTTCAACCATATGCTCCGGTGCGCGTAACTTCAGCATATTGGGTCGGGCACAAGTAATCCCTCTTCGAGCCAACATGAAGGTCTTCAGAAGTTTCTTTGGACCAAACTTCGAGGTTGCCTAGCGCCAGAAAGATACTTCATGAACTGGAACAATATTCTCCAACGAAATGGATTTATTTAAAAGGAAAAGGGTCACGAAAAGAGAAATTCCGAAATATCAGGTGGGCTTCCGAGAACAAGATCGCAACAGCCATGAGTCCAGAAGGAGAACAGGAGTTTTGAGGGATTATTGGGACGACGATCTGGATAAGGCAGATTCTCATCTCGGAACCAAGCAGTCACTCCTGAAATGTGGGCTCAAATGGAAAGTATAATGCAAGTATTTGGATACATGCTGGCCAGGGCCTAACAACGGGAAGAGTCATCATCATTTCTCCACGGGATGATGATAACACATTAGGCCTGAATCTTAGAATGTCCTTATTTGGTGTCATTTTTTGTATTTCTGCCTTGTTGTTGGTATTTAATTGGATATTTTGTCTTTGTGTCCCAAACTCGAGTTGTTCACAAATTATGGCTTGGATCAATCTATCATAATCACATTATGTTCTTGACGTTTAGGCCTACATTGGATAAAAAAGGTCCCCCCCAAAAAAACAAAAGGGGTCCCTTTAAAAAGGAGCGGCTATAAATGTTTATGTGCGCTTAATTGTTGTGTGTTTGTGATGTGTTATTTTGTCTAAAGCAGAATTCAATCCACTATTATTAACTGAGCACTTAAGCATATATTTAACATTCAACCAACAAAGTCCGTCCAAATTATTCTTGAAGTGTGTTTTTAGTTTCTCAAAATTATAATATCCAGTGCATGACTTAAAGACATCGGGTATAGGCTATTACATCCAACATTCTCCTCTCTCCTCTCAAAAAAAAAAAAAAAAAAAAAAAAAAAAAAAAAAAAAAAAACCGTCAACATACAATCTTCCATCTATTGCTTCGGTTAAAGTGACAGAAAATAAGAGTTACAAGACTAGATTTGTTAAAACTTATTTGACACGTTTTTTTTTTAAAATAATATTTTAAACAAAATTGGTCAATTAAAGCATAGAGACTATTTTAAGTTAATTGAAGGTCAAGTAAAAATTTCAACATACTAACATAAAGAATATAGTTCATCTCTTGGGGATTTAATTAGGTTATTTAATAATTTAAAAGGTAGAGTTAATAAATAAACAATCAATAAATAATAATAATCAAATAATTTAATAGTAAGGGAGAGAGAGGATTTGGGCCCTTTTTGGGCCTGATTTGCTGAAATTTTGGGTTTAACCCAATTCCCGTTTTTGTATACACTTGTTGTATCTCAGTGTATACAGCTGGTATATCGACCTGTTCTTCAACTTTGAGGGGCTGGAAATTAATTTCCAGCGGTGACTTTACTGCTTTCGACCTGTACACCAATTGGAGGGGGCTGGACGACTCGAGAAATATATTTTGGAGACTGATTCTGGGCAGCGAACCGAGACTACGAGTTTGACGGAGACGATTCCACCACCTCTCCAAACTCAAACAGCCGCAAAAAAAATATTTTATAAATATTAAACTATGGAACCAAGAATTCCCGAAAATTTCTGGGTACTCTTTGGTCTCCTCTCCATATCCTCCTTTGGTGCAATGAGGAGGGGCTTATATAGGACCAATTTTTGGTCCAAAAAAGATGTGGGAAGCAATGTGGGACAAAATGCAAAATTTTCAAAATTTCTATTTGAATGGTTCAAAGTAATTGATTAATAGGATGAATTTACATAAATTAATTTAGCAAGCTTCTTAATCTTAACAAAAAATAAAATAATTAATTTAATTGTAAACTTAGTAATTCAAAATAATAATATATATATACATATATATATATATATATATATATATATATAGATAGATATAGATATATATATAACTATGATTTAAACAAAACTAATTTAAAAGACTACTTACTAAATTTAAAATATTTTGAGATGATTTTTGGATAATCATAAAATATACTAATTATATACATAATTATGTAAAATATAGATATTATCTAAAAACTTTAAGAAATGGCAAAAATTATTATTCAAAATAACGCAATCGTTATGTTTTTCTAAATTCACAAAACTAATTATTTTAAGTTGTTTGAGAATTTAAGAAGCTCATGAATTAATTTCTATTGTGGAAGTCCAAAATTGGGTGTCAACACCTGGCAGTTAGGGGGAAGCCACAAGTCCCTGGAGGGGAGGATTACATAACCAGAAATACTATTACTGGACATTTACCAACAACAACAACAAAAAGATACAGAGAGCTAGAAAAACATAAACACCACTATGAAAAATTTACAATTTCAACAAAAGAAAACGCCAGAGAACACAACTAATGATTCATGCAATGTCTATCCATCAATTATAATACAAAAGAAAGACAAATAGCTGAGCTTCTTGACAAGATAAAAGAGACAGAGAACTAGATAATAAGAGATATCATTACTAACCATTTACTATTTCAACCAAAAAAAAGACAAAGAGAAAAGTACATTACCAGCATATAAGCAACAATCCTATTCTTTGCTAGCTCAGGAACTCCCTTCCAATTCTTCACATCATGTCTAGCATTATGGAGTACTTTCACAGAGAGCTCGGTAATAAAATCTTTAGCTCCAGGACATACTGCAACTGTTCGATCTTGTGGGATAATCACCTTCAACTTTCCATTGTCATTTTCCTTACGTTTCTTTTGGGTTGAAAGCCTTGTTGTCTTTCCTCTTCCCTTCTTTTTTTCTTTCTTTAAAAATACATAAAGATGTTAAAATATATGTAAATAAAACATATATGATCTAGATATTTTGAAAAAAAAATACAATTTAACAAATGGATAAATTTACCTGGAGGCGGGATTGCACTTACATCGGCAGTTTCATTATCATTAGAAATATGCATATTTTTCATCATGGTTGGCTGCAACCACAACAACAACAAACCTAGTAATATCCCACTGCATGATTAGCTGCAACATACTATGATATTATATAAATAAAGACTAGTCAAAAGTACAAATCATGAAATTAAAATATAGCAATTAACAAACAAAAGCAATGCCAAAATAATAAAGTGATAAAATAATGTTCAAAAATTGAGAGAAACAAGTAAAGTTTCTAAGCATAAATATAAAGAGATATGGGAAAAGTAGAAAATAGAAATTAATTGTTTCGATAAGTGAAAAACAAAGCTTCTACGGACAAACTTATTCAAACAAATTTTATCTTGATGACAAGTTGAAAATCAAAACCAATCATCATCCTCAACTTCATCATATTCACTAGTATCTTCATCTATTGCAGAATCACTGAAGTCATCTACATTTTTGTGATCAAGATCATCTACAACTACTAAGTCGGCTTCTTCCTCGTTATTGAGAGGTGCTTCAACACTCACTCCATCAATATCTTCTCTTTCTATTCTGATGTTATCATGCTCCAACTCTACTTCTTGAATTGTTTCTCCCCTTTCAACTAAGTCAATAAGTTGATATTGTTCCATTTCATCTTTTTGTTCGGGAAGATCATACAAATGTCGTGGTCTTACCCTTATCACTGAATGCCATTTTTCACTTTGACCATGTTTCACATAATACACTGATTGAGCATGTGAACCTAGAATGAATGGATCACTTGTGTAATGAAGTCGTGTTATATCCACACAGACAAATCCATATTCATCTTTTTTGTAACCTCTACTTTGACTACGACCTTGAGGAGGAACTTCAAACCAATCACATTGAAATAACATAACGGATTTATTGTTCATATATTGGATCTCTAAAATTCTTCTTATCCTTCCAAAATAATCAATATTTCCTGTATGTTCATCACTATTCACAACCACACCACTATTTTGAGTTTTCAAACCTAGCTCAGATTCCATTGTTCGAAATCGAGAACCATTCAAGATATATCCGCTATAACAAAAAACTCGAGGATCTGGAGGTCTTGCCAAAATTAGTAATTCTTCAGTAATTCGGTTATCACCATTTTCCTTTAAATGTATCACTTGTAGTATTTTAATTACAAAATCACAAATAATATTAATGTTATTTAAAAGAATAAATATGCAAATCATCAAATGAATGATTTTACCTTTTTTTCAAACCATAAAGGAAATTCCTCCTTGTGTCTCTTTGCTACATTTCTATTATTCTCCTTTGTTAAAATTTCTAGATGTTCCCTATAGATTGTGGAGATTTGAAAAAAAAAAATTAGACATAATTGTTAAGTGTTTGTAAGAAATTGATTTAAAGGTGAACCATATCTTACTCAATCCAAGGTCTAACTTTCTCACAATTCTGGAGAATGTAAAAATGAGCCTGATTGATTTCTAAATTATTCAAATTAGTCCAAAAACCCCCTGCTAGTGGTTTACCATGACAACTAAATATAGATAAGCTATTGTTGTCAATGTTAGAAGAATTAGAATTCCTATCTGGACGATTTTGCGTTGTTTCCATATCGCTCAAATATCTAGAGAACAATGTAATGCATTCCCCTGCAATTTGACCCTCAGCAATTGATCCTTCTACACGATAATTGATGCGTACATAGCCTTTCAAGGTTCGTAGGAATCTATGAAGAAAAATATTAATATTTTAAGAAATTTAAATCAAACGAATAGATTTAAAAAGTAAGAAACCAACCTTTCAATGTAATACATCCATCGAAATTGAACAGGACCACCCAACTTTGCCTCATTTGCCAAATGAATTGCCAAATGAACCATAGCATCAAAGAACGTCGGCATGAACACACGTTCTAATTTACATAATGTTACTCGTATGCTTTTATCTAGCTGATCTAGCTTCTCCATAGATAACTCTTTAGAACACAAATCATTAAAGAACAATGATAATTCAATTAATGGGTCATGTGCATTTTTTGGTAAAATTTCTTTAATGATAAGTGGTACTATACGTTGAAAGAGAACATGATGATCATGACTTTTAAGCCCAAAAATTTTAGCTTCCTTGATACAGCGACTAATGTTAGAAGCGTAAGCATCGAGAAACTTAACTTCTTTGATGAGCTGACAAAATTGGATCCTTTCGGCCTTATACATCGTATAACTTGCTGGAGGAAGTATGTATTTATCCCTACTTTTTATGGGATGAAGGGACTTTTTGATCTTCATTTCTTGTAAGTCCAATCGAGATTTCAGGGTGTCCTTTGTTTTTCCTTCAATATCCAACAATGTATCTAACACACTTTCACTAATATTCTTTTCAATGTGCATCACATCCAAATTATGTCTCAACAATAAAGTCTGCCAATATGGAAGTTCAAAGAATATACTTTTCTTTTTTCAATTATCATGTCTTTCAGTATATCGTTTTCTTTTTCTTGTGTTGTCATCAGCAGACCTTTGCAAAGAGGTATTAAGTTGCACAAGCACATCTTCACCACTCAAAGCATGTGGTGCAATTCTTTCTTCCTTTGTGTTATCGAAAAAACTTTTATTTCGACGATAAGAATGATTCATCTCCAAGAACCTACTGTTGACACCAAATTTTCGGTCTGATAGTTTTAAAATTAATACATCTTGCATATTTTATTTTAAATAGTTCAAAATACATGTTTTTGTCATTTTAATGAAATTTGTTGATAATCATCCTGTTTCTCAAAGTATTAGGATTTTTATCGATTGTTATATTTATATTATTTTGTCATAGCCAGACGTTCAAATATTTGTTCATTTTTTATAAAATCATTATTTCTGTTAAATTGTATTTTTTTACATGTAATTGATTACGTTCATTACTTTTTTCATATTCACTTTTTCTCTGTTACATTGTTAATATTCATTTTGATATTCTGCGCAGTCTGAAAAATTCATTCAATTTCGAATACAATTTACATACACAGATATTTTATCAATCGACAACTGTTGGATCACAATCTCAAGCCCATAAATTTAGGCCCATTTCATAACAATTCCTATTTAAAGAAAGGTTGATCCATTAGGTTTTTGGGGGTGGATAAGATTTTTAGGGGTTATTTTCCAGATTTTTTATTTTTCATTTTTTATTGTTATTATTTTCCGGTGAAAAGTTCACCGGAGTTCCGCTGGAATCCGGCGAGTCCACCACCAAAAAACCCATTTCACTTTCCCCATTTTTCTGGTGAAACTATCATTTTTTCCACCAACAACCATGACCATACAAACACCTATTTTACTTTTCTTTCTCCGACAAACAACCAGCCAGCAACTAAGAAATGGTAACCGAAGCCACATTGGTTTTTCAGCGAAACAACCACACTCGTTCTTCTCTTCACCATCAGTCTCAATATCATCGCTTGTCCTTATTTTTGCTTCTTCCAGCGAAGGTATGACGCCGGAAAAGCTAACAACAAATCAACACGCAAACATCCACCAGACCGACTCTATTCCCCACCATTTTCTCCGGCGAAGGACCAAACTCACAAAACTCCGACGAACCAGACCCCTCCCCTTTTCCTTTCATGATTTATTTTGTGATTGTTGTTGCAACTTTCACGTGAACCAGCAAGCTCGAAGCTCCGACTCCAGCTCCGGCGTGGCCCCATTGCCGTGAAACCACACCCAACAAACAGATTTGAACTCTCGGTCGTCACACAACGTCATCTCTTTCAGTGAACCTCCATTAACGGTAACACTGTTACCTCCATAATTCCTCTATTTTTGTCAGTGTTGACTTTTTATTATTGTGATGAATAGATCCATTTTATTTTGTGTATTTTTTAGTTAGAAATGTTATTGTTCAGCGAATTTCCTTCTTTAATCTCTTTGTTTTTGGTGAGTAAAGTTGATTTGTTAGCATGTTATTTTTATCTTATATGTTTGGTTACTGTTTTGTTAATTAATTAGGTTATCATTGTTGCTCTATTTTATCTTTATTTCTAATTGTTCATTTCTTTGTTTTATTCATTTATTTAGTATTTTATCATATATTAGTTGGACTATAATCTGTTCAAAGTTTTATTATATATTACTCTCTCTAGTTATTAATTTACTTTATTTAATTGTTTATTATG
This sequence comes from Solanum lycopersicoides, assembly GCA_022817965.1. Lineage (NCBI taxonomy): Eukaryota > Viridiplantae > Streptophyta > Magnoliopsida > Solanales > Solanaceae > Solanum > Solanum lycopersicoides. Next base: position 74,641,322 of record CM040625.1, on the reverse strand, counting down.
CACGCCTACTCTTTCCACTGTTGCATTTGGATTGTTATTTTAATTTTATTATTACAATATATTGCTCCTTTTTATGGTTGATATTATTTATTATTATTACTCATTAATTCATTGTTTTATTATTATGTTGAATCTTTAGTTACTGTATATGGTCACTTTATATTTTATTATATTTCATCACTATTGAATTATTTTATTGCACAATGATAACATGATAGTTGCTATTTACTAGTATTATTTATGTTCTTTATTCCATTACGATTTCATTTATTATTTGTTTGTTTGGTACTTTTTTTCTTTAGTTTTAATTGTTGTTAGTCTAGTAAGTTAATCGTTATTCATTACATTTGAGATCTTTTAAATAAGTTTGGCCAATGATAAAATCTTTCCTTCGGTTTTGGAGGCTTCCCCATTTTAAAAAAGACGGAATTTTAATTTTTGAAGTTATTATTTCATGTATTCAATTTTATTTATATTTATCTATTTACTAACATTTTTACTAAGTGTGTTTACAGGTACCCGGAGTTTTTTTTCATTGCTGTTATTCGAATTAAGTTCGAATTATACTCTTTATTCAATATTTTGTATATATTACGTTAGGCAAATTATAGGTCGTTTCTTATACTTTCTTATTTTATTATTTGTGTATATTGCATGTTTATTATATTTATATATTATTTTATTTTCCTCCTCAATTTGAAAAAAAAAATGAACTCAGTCGGGAACCACATTTGTGGATTTCGAAGGATGCTTAATCCCTTCCCTTCGGAATAACTTGAACCCCTTACCTAGAATCAATTTGGTTTCGTAGACTATTTTTTTAAATTAATTTATTAATTGGTTTTCTAGTTTTCCTAAAATTAGATGGCGACTCCGTTTTCCCCTTTTTCTTTAATCCCTTTTACCCGTTTTAAAATTCATAAAATTCTTTTAACTAAATTCTTTTTTTAATTGAGTCACCGCGACGTTGCTACTATTCAAAGGATGTCAACAGAATGGCGATCTCCGCTGGGGACATAGAGGTTCTAACCATTATGGATTCATTTTTTCAAATTGAGGATACTATTCTTTTATTGTGTTATTCATTATACCTTGTATATTTTGTTGATTGTTTGAATATTGTACTCAGTATTAATTCATTATTTATTGTATATTGTCATTGCATGCATAACATTTATTCCGTCAAACGACATATAATTTTTTTTTTTACTTAAAGGACGATTATGCGGGTTCGCAATCGTTCGTTAACCAAATTTTTCTCGGGACACCCTGACGAATGTAGTTGGCTACTGGATAGTCAACGGTCGTTAACTGTCTCAACCCAAGTTGTCCGCTTGGGTCACCTATCCACAATAAACAAAGCCCACTCTTAGTCATCTTATGTAGAGCGAAGCCAAAACCTCATATTAAGCATGACACAAAACTCGAGGCACATTTGTATAAGACATATATTCATTGTTTGTGTTGTGTGATGTACTTGCTATACGTGAATATGTTGTATAATAGTTCATTATTTTAAAATCACTCTTGCTAACCTAGTTTTAGAATATTCATAATTCAAGGCTAGTTTTTATTCAAGTTATAATTTGTTGGAACTACGTTTGACCTGATTCTTGTTTCAACGGGATACGTAGGCGCCATAAGAGCTCGGTCATGTTCCCCACAAGTTTTCCAAATTTTTAAAAAGGAAACTGGGGCAAAATTTTTTGAGGAGGTCTCCAAAAATTTTACAAAGGAGATAGTTGTTACAAGATTAAATACCGGAGGTTGTTGAAGCTGACAGGGGCAAAATTTTTAGGAATGCCCTAAAAAATTTCACCAAGGTTGTACACAGACTTTTGAATTTATGTGGCTTCACTCCGAGTTGGTTTGTATATTTTACAATAATATTTTGTACATACTGTCACATTCATTATATATCTTTGATTTTTTTTATCTTACATTCCATTAAAAAAATTATTTTAATTGACTTTTTCTTAAGTTGGGTTGTCCGCCCTTCAATGTGAGTCATTCATTTTTTTATTTCTATTATTTTTTTAATTAATAATTAATATTTTTTGTTAAGTTTGGGTAGTCCGACTGTCAATGTGACTCATTAATTTCTTATTTTATTTTTGTTACTTTTGTTAAATTTGGGAGGTCCGCCCTTCAATGTGATTCACTGTCTTCTTCGTTCTTGTTCAGTTTTCTTTGATTAATAAAAAATAATTGTTAAATTTAGGTTTCCCGCCTTTCAATGTGGCTCATTGGATTTTTATTTTCATTGTTTTTCCCTTGAAAAATTCATTTGTTGTTCAAATTATAGGCTTTATGCCATATCTGGAAGAACTACGCAAACCTGATTCTCATCAATGAGATACGTAGGCAGCCCTTATTGGGTTCGGTATTCTTTATTCAAAAGATTTTTTATTCTTTTAATGTTTATATTTTTGAAATTATTTTTTGACTTGGTTGGTACCAACACAGTTCAAGTGTGCATGTGAAAAAAAAATTGTACAATAAAGAAGATTTACTTCTTGTTAAACCATAGATTCTTTTGGTGCCTCTCATTCATACTTTTATTACACTTGTAAATGTTCTCTTGTATACATTCAAGATTAGAACAAAACCAGATTCATTGTTTCATGTGCATTGTGTGGTGAGTTTTGAATTAAATTCAATTGTTTTGCATTGTTGATCTAGAACTTGGCCTAAATGTTATTGATGCGAAATTCTGAGTAATGTTTGATTTGAAAAATGATTGTAGGCCTCCATTGACCCGTTTGAGCCTTTCAAATCCTATCAAATGACGTCAACTGTTAGTATGTCCCATTTTGAGCCTTAAGCCTTTTCTTTGGACAACCACATTTTAACCTATATCTTTTTTAAGTGCTTATATGCATTAACACTCTTTTGACCAGACGTTCTTGAGCGCACTGAAGACGTGCAAGTTACAAAAGAAGATTCAAAGTTTAAATTTGTCAAAGACAAAAGTTATCAAAGTCCCTGAAAGTCAAGAAGACAAAAATGACTTAAAAAAAAAAAAAGTTCAAAATTCCCCACAAGTTTAAGAAAGCAGAATTTAAAAAAAAAAAGAAAAACACTCCAAACAAAAAGGAGAAAATTCAAAAGGGGAAAAATTCAGACAAACAAAGTTTCAAAGACGTCAAAAGTTCAAAAGGAAGGGACAACAAAGAGAATCAAACGCCAAAAGTGTGACAAATGTTGAAAGCATCTATTTAGTGCAATGCTCAAGAAAGGAATAAGTCACTTTTATCCCAAATGACTATCCTACCCGTCCCTAAGCCTACATTACAAGCTATTAACAAGCCCTACATGATTTCAATTCATTTGTTCTCATATTAGTGGAGATTTACATGAAGGTCAAGCCTATGGTATCACAATTGCATGCGTTGAACATTTTTCTGAGTGTGAGTGTGCTTTTCCAGATGTTCTCAAATCAAAATATTTTAAATGTGTGGAAATTGGGATTTTCTTTATAGCGAGGGCACATGAAACATGATTTTAGGTCTAGTTCAAAGTCTTTGTTTATAGAAAGATGGACAAATTTTGTTGTTACTTAAGTACATTTGAGGTACCAATTGAATCCATAGGATTTACCTCGAAATCAATCTCAGTTGAAAGATAAAGAATTGTGATAATTTCTTGTACAAAACTTTTGTTGGTGATAACCAAGTTAAAATATGTTTCATTGTTCATAAAATGAAAATGGATTAAAATTCACTTTTTAATTTTTGTCCAAACAACTTTGTGGACCGTTTCATTGTTGATATTTGTCCAAATAACTTTGTGGACCGTTTCAAAGTTTAAATTGCATTTTTGGTAGTCATACCCTTCAAAATGACATTTTTTTTTTAATTTTTGGTAGTCATACCCTTCAAAATGACATCTTTTTATTTTTGGATCGTCATATCCTTCAAAATGACATCTTTTTAAATTTAGGTCGTCATACCTTTCAAAATGACATCTTTTCATTTTTTCGGTAGTCATACCCTTCAAAATGACATCTTTTTATTTTTGGGTCCTCATATCCTTCAAACTGACATCATTTTAAATTTTTTATCATCATATTTGTCCAAATAACTTTGTAGACCGTTTCAAAGTTCAAATTGCATTTTTGGTAGTCATACCCTTCAAAATGACATATTTTTTTTTTAATTTTTTTTTTTTGGTAGTCATACCCTTGAAAATCACATTTTTTATTTATTTATTATTTAGGTCGTCATACCTTTCAAAATGATATCTTTTAGAAATTAATTTATTATCTCAAATAACTAATTCTTTTCAAATTGGTTTGTCATGCCGTTCAATATGACACTTTTTATTTTGTTATCCAATTTTAAATTGTCATTTTTTTATTAAGTTCAAATTGCCCCGTCAGTTAATTACCTTGTCTATATGAGGTCATGGTTGCATATTTTATGTCGCTTTTATGTTATAATTGCTACTAACATGGTTATTGCAGATTTTGTGATACGTCATTCATGTTAAGTTCAAGTTGGGTCGTCCGTCTTTCAAAGAGACACGTTGGGTTGTCATCTCCCTTCAAATGTCATGTTAAATTCAAGATTGGGTTGTCATCTCCCTTCAAATGACACGTTATGTTCAACATTGGGTTGCCATCCCCTTCAAATGGCATGTTAAGTTCAACATTGGGTTGTCATCCCCCTTCAAATGGCACGTTAGGTTCAAGATTGAGTCGTCATCTCCCTTCAAATGACACGTTAAGTTCAAGATTGGGTTGTCATATCCCTTCAAATGGCATGTTAAGTTCAAGATTGGGTTGTCATCTCCCTTCAAATGACACGTTATGTTCAAATCGGGTCGTCCGCCTTTCAAAGAGACACGTTGGGTTGTCACCTCGTTCAAAGTGACATGTTAAATTCAAGTTGGGTCGTCCGCCTTTCAAAGAGACACGTTGGTTTGTCGCCTCGTTCAAAGTGACACATAATTTTCAAATTGGGTCGTCCGCCTTTCAAAGAGAATTGTTGGGTTGTCACCTCGTTCAAAGTGACATCTTAAATTCAAGTTGGGTCGTCCACCTTTCAAAGAGACACGTTGGGTTGTCATCTCCCTTCAAATGACATGTTATATTCAAGACTGGGTTGTCATCTCCCTTCAAATGGCATGTTAAGTTCAAGTTAGGTCGTCCGCCTTTCAAAGAGACAAGTTGGGTTGTCACCTCGTTCAAAGTGACATGTTATTCGCATCATTCTTCTTTCATAAAGGTACACCACCTTGATTGTGAAATTTTGCAAGTAACATAGAAGGTATGTGAACATTCTCAGTTTACAATCAATGTCTGTCTTTTGTTTATTATTTTCAGCCCAGTCGACGGACGTAGAGTCTTGCTTAAAAGCTCTACTAGCATCTCAACTGTTTTGTTCAAAGTTTATCAAACCAAATTTGGGTTCGTCAACTTTGTTTGACAAGGATCTCTTTCATCGATCCTAATCAAACAAAGGGGCAAGTTGTTGACACCAAATTTCGGTCTGATAGTTTTAAAATTAATACATCTTGCATATTTTATTTTAAATAGTTCAAAATACATGTTTTTGTCATTTTAATGAAATTTGTTGATAATCATCCTGTTTCTCAAAGTATTAGGATTTTTATCGATTGTTATATTTATATTATTTTGTCATAGCCAGACGTTCAAATATTTGTTCATTTTTTATAAAATCATTATTTCTGTTAAATTGTATTTTTTTACATGTAATTGATTACGTTCATTACTTTTTTCATATTCATTTTTTCTCTGTTACATTGTTAATATTCATTTTGATATTCTGCGCAGTCTGAAAAATTCATTCAATTTCGAATACAATTTACATACACAGATATTTTATCAATCGATAACTTTTGGATCACAATCTCAAGCCCATAAATTTAGGCCCATTTCATAACAATTCCTATTTAAAGAAAGGTTGATCCATTAGGTTTTTGGGGGTGGATAAGATTTTTAGGGGTTATTTTCCAGATTTTTTATTTTTCATTTTTTATTGTTATTATTTTCCGGTGAAAAGTGCACCGGAGTTCCGCTGGAATCCGGCGAGTCCACCACCAAAAACCCCATTTCACTTTCCCCATTTTTCTGGTGAAACTATCATTTTTTCCACCAACAACCATGACCATACAAACACCTATTTTATTTTTCTTTCTCCGACAAACAACCAGCCAGCAACTAAGAAATGGTAACCGAAGCCATATTGGTTTTTCAGCGAAACAACCACACCCGTTCTTCTCTTCACCATCAGTCTCAATATCATCGCTTGTCCTTATTTTTGCTTCTTCCAGCGAAGGTATGACGCCGGAAAAGCTAACAACAAATCAACACGCAAACAGCCATCATACCGCCTCTATTCCCCACCATTTTCTCCGGTGAAGGACCCAACTCACAAAACTCCGACGAACCAGACCCCTCCCCTTTTCCTTTCATGATTTATTTTTTGATTGTTGTTGCAACTTTCACGTGAACCAGCAAGCTCGAAGCTCCGACTCCAGCTCCGGCGTGGCCCATTGCCGTGAAACCACACCCAACAAACCAGATTTGAACTCCCGGTCGTCACACAACGTCATCTCCTTCAGTGAACCTCCATTAACGGTAACACTGTTACCTCCATAATCCCTCTATTTTTGTCAGTGTTGACTTTTTATTATTGTGATGAATAGATCCATTTTATTTTGTGTATTTTTTAGTTAGAAATGTTATTGTTCAGCGAATTTCCTTCTTTAATCTCTTTGTTTTTGGTGAGTAAAGTTGATTTGTTAGCATGTTATTTTTATCTTATATGTTTGGTTACTGTTTTGTTAATTAATTAGGTTATCATTGTTGCTCTATTTTATCTTTATTTCTAATTGTTCATTTCTTTGTTTTATGCATTTATTTAGTATTTTATCATATATTAGTTGGACTATAATCTGTTCAAAGTTTTATTATATATTATTCTCTCTAGTTATTAATTTACTTTATTTAATTGTTTATTATGCACGCCTACTCTTTCCACTGTTGCATTTGGATTGTTATTTTAATTTTATTATTACAATATATTGCTCCTTTTTATGGTTGATATTATTTATTGTTATTACTCATTAATTCATTGTTTTATTATTATGTTGAATCTTTAGTTACTGTATATGGTCACTTTATATTTTATTATATTTCATCACTATTGAATTATTTTATTGCACAATGATAACATGATAGTTGCTATTTACTAGTATTATTTATGTTCTTTATTCCATTACGATTTCATTTATTATTTGTTTGTTTGGTATTTTTTTTCTTTAGTTTTAATTGTTGTTAGTCTAGTAAGTTAATCGTTATTCATTACATTTGAGATCTTTTAAATAAGTTTGGCCAATGATAAAATCTTTCCGTCGTTTTTGGAGGCCTCTCCATTTTAAAAAAGACGGAATTTTAATTTTTGAAGTTATTATTTCATGTATTCAATTTTATTTATATTTATCTATTACTAACATTTTTACTAAGTGTGTTTACAGGTACCCGGAGTTTTTTTTCATTGCTGTTATTCGAATTAAGTTCGAATTATACTGTTTATTCAATATTTTGTATATATTACGTTAGGCAAATTATAGGTCGTTTCTTATATTTTCTTATTTTATTATTTGTGTATATTGCATGTTTATTATATTTATACATTATTTTATTTTTCTCCTCAATTTGAAAAAAAAAATGAACTCAGTCGGGAACCACATATGTGGATTTCGAAGGATGCTTAATCCCTTCCCTTCGGAATAACTTGAACCCCTTACCTAGAATCAATTTGGTGTCGTAGACTATTTTTTTAAATTAATTTATTAATTGGTTTTCTAGTTTTCCTAAAATTAGATGGCGACTCCGTTTTCCCCTTTTCCTTTAATCCCTTTTACCCGTTTTAAAATTCATAAAATTCTTTTAACTAAATTCTTTTTTTAATTGAGTCACCGCGACGTTGCTTCTATTCAAAGGATGTCAACACCTACGATGACCCATATAACATTGCTTTCGACCATAGTAATAAGAGCAAGTATGCACATGACAAACTGGACAAGCTAATTTACCTTTAGTGCTCCAACCAGATAAAATACCATAAGCAGGAAAATCATTGATTGTCCACAACAATGAAACATGTAATTGAAAATTTTGTTTCATAAAAGCATCATAAGTCTCAATTCCATCCCCCCATAAGATTTTCAAATCATCAACCAAAGGTTGGAGATACACGTCAATATCCATACCAGGACCTTTCGGTCCAGGAATAAGTAAAGACAACAAAAGATTAGATTGTTTCATGCATAGCCACGGGGAAGATTATATGGAATCAAGATAACTGGCCACATGCTATATGAATTACTCATTGAACCAAAAGGATTAAAACCATCTGAAGCAAGTCCAAGTCTTACACTACGAGGATCTGAAGCAAAATTTGAATATTTTTCATCAAAACTTTTCCATGCCAATGAGTCAGCAGGATGTCGTAACACTCCATCATCAACTCGTTCATCCTTATGCCACCTCATTTCTTTTGCGATTCCTTTTGTCATAAACAATCGTCGTAATCTAGGTATAATAGGAAAGTATCTAAGAATCTTTCTAGAAATTCCTTTCTTTTTGTTATTCAAATTACCCGAAGCAACTTCACTATTGGAATCTTTTCCTTTTCTCATTGTCCATCTTTTTTCACCACATTTAGGACATTGTTCAAGATTCACATATTCCTTTCTATATAAGATACAATTATTAACACATGCATCAATCTTCACATAATCTAAACCCAAATCTTTTATTATCTTTTGAACTTCATAAATAGAATCTGGGAGCACATTTTCTTTAGGTAAAGCATCACTAAGTAATTTCAACAAAGAGTCAAATGAAGTATTACTCCATCCATGCATACACTTCATTTGAAAAAGACGCACTATAAAAGAGAGTTTGGAGTACTTTTCACAACTTGGATACAATCGATTTTCTGCATCTTTCATTAACTTATAGAATCTCTTAGCTTCTGTATTAGGCTCTTCGTTCGGAGACTCAGATGTGTCATTAAACTCATCACTATTGCTGGGAACACCATGATATATATCATGCAACATTTCATAAATTGGAGCATCATCATTTGCTAAACTTGAATCTTCACTAAGATTTGTTTCATCATCTGAAGATAGATCTAGCTCGCCATGATGAATCCACTTTTTATATGTTTGATTCATGCCAAACCTACATAAATCTATTCTCACTTCATCTCGCGTTTTCCAAAGAACATTAATTGCATTTTATGCACGGACATTGAATTCTTACACCAACCTCAAGATTAGAAAATGCAAAATTCAAAAATAGCTCCACACCATTTAAATATTGTGGTAACGCTCTATTTCCAATAAGTATCCAACTTTTATCCATTATATACTTACCTACAACAATTTTAAAATCAATTAAAATAAAGTTATATGATTTTTTAATTTAAAATAATAAAGAAAATGTTAGAGAAAACTTCATATTATAAAAGGTCAATATAAAAATCCGAAAGTCCTTGTAAGATCAGTAATTCTTTTTTTGTATATGTACATCTACGAACATCTTCAGAAATCATTCGTATATCTACAATCTCTCATACAAAAGAATATAAAATAGATAAGATTAGAATAGCTAAACAATTTAAATTCAAATCTACATGTGATATTTCAATATCAATACAAAACACTTAAAGGAGTTAGAAATATATATCTCCATATTGTTTGAGATGTTGCATTTCCATAGTACTAGGACATATCACATGTATCTTTACCATATAGCAGAAACAACATTAATAAAAGTATGGTAAAGATGGTTATGCAGGCAAGTTATATGTCATATCTTAAGTGAGAATATAACAAGTTCATAGGTGTTGACACTCAATTTTGGCCTAACATTTTTTAAAAAAATCGTAATTTTGAAGTTTTATTTATTTAACAGCTTAAAATATTTTTTTTTATAATTTTAAATAAGTTTATCGATAACTATCTTTATTTATTAAAATTTAGAATTTCCTATTAGTTAATTTTAAAATTGCATCTTTACATGTCATTAGTTACGTTCATTATATTTTTTAAAATTCATTTTATTTGTTACATTTTTTAATATTTATGTTAAATTTAGCACAGTCTAAAATTTAGTCAAATACGGAAAAAAATGAAAAAAAATAGGAATTCTATTGAGATAATTTTGGGCCACAATGCTAAGCCCATCATTTGAGCCCATTTTGTGTTTTCTTATTTAAGTTATTAATTGGAAAAATTAGTAAACTAGTCAAAAAACATAACATAATTAGTAAAAACCTCCATACTTTAAAAATATTAGAAAAAATGTCAACAATGTCAATATTTTAAAAAAAATTGTGTATCCTAATTTACTTCCTATTTTATCTCCCTTTACTTTGATTATACCTTTCCAGTTACTCATATATGTTAATAAAAAAATTTATTTATCTCTCTCTAATAGTTACCTATTAGGATTCTACTCCAACATTCATAATTTACTTCTCTCACTAATATTTGCCTATTTCTCTTCCGTAATTTTCTTTTCTTTCAAAATTTGAATTCATAACCATCCTTTTGATTAAGTATTCATCTTTCTCCTATTTTAGATTTGTTTTATAAATTTTTTAAAAATATATCAGAATAATTGAATTTGGTGAAAAGAATTGGAAAAAAGGAACATATTAGATGAAGAAGAAAGAGAGAATCAAAGAAGAAGGTTGCAAAATTGTATTCATATCAGAATAATATTCATATTAATTTTTGCTTGTCAATTATTTTTCTTTTACTTATCATTTGTATTTTTATTAAGAACATTGTATTTTTTTTTATTTGTAGTCATTCAAATATGTATCTCATATGAATTTGTATTTATTAAGCATAGATGTATCTTATTTTTTAACAGTCAATTTGTATTTCTTTAGAATATTATATTCTTATTATATCATTTTCACTATGTATGCTATATCATATGAATTTGTATTTCTTAAAAATATATGTATCCTGTTTTTTCAAAAGTTAATTTGTATTTTTTTTATAATATTGTATCCTGATTATATTATTTTACTATGTATGCTATCTGTTTTCCAGAATCTTGTATTCTTATTTCTTTCATAGTCAATATTTGTATTTTTTTTTTTATAATATTGTATCCTTCCTCAACAGATTTATTATTTCCACCAAGTATGCTATTTCCCCCCCAAAATCTTGTACTCTTTCATAAATCATATTCGTATATATTGAGATACGTGTATATATATATGACAATCAAGTAATACAATTTTGATCACCGAAATATAATTTATAGTTTGAAAGAAAAACAAATCAATTTTAATTTGAATGGTAAAGTGAGCACATAAAATGTAAAAAATATTGATATACAAATGAAAACATAACAAAGGAAAGTTGATCTAATAGAATGAAAAGGAATTTTTTTTGAAATTGTAAATGATGAGAATTTTAAGTGATATGTTCCTTTTCTAAAAAATATTATCTCACTTTTTCATCATATTATTTTTTTGTATTTTATATATTATTATACAATATTCTAAATAATAACTAGAATAAATAGAAATACAAATAAAATACATATTGAAATAAATACGAAATACAGGATTTTTGAAGAAACAAATAAATACACATGAAAAAAATATATGATTATAAATATTTTTCTTAAATAACTATAGATTCATTTGGTATATTTGGAATGAATACAAAATAATAAAAAGGTTAAGATTCTGGACAAAAAAAGAAGAACAAAGTTTGAGTTTTATTCGAAAATGTAACTGATGAGAAAATTAAGTGATGTTTACCTTTTTTTGAAATATTTTCTCCCTTGATTTTCTCCCTTTTGTTATTAAATAATTATATTCTTTAAATAAAAATAAATAATAAAAACATAAATAAAGATACATAACAAATTAAAATTTTGACATTTTTACTAAATATTGAAAGTGTTGCTAATGAGCTCTCTTAAGTGTTAAAATATTGACCTTTTCAAAAATTTCCCTTATTAATTTGGTCAAAAGAGGGAGGGGGGAAACATTTTCCAAATAGAAAAAAAAAAAACTAATTCTCTTCCCTCTCTCCTCTCCCTGGCAGCCGCCACCTCCCTTCTCTCTTCACCTTCCCACCTCTTTCTCTTTCCGGCGAAGGCCACAGAGGCGGCGACCCTCTTCCTGTCTCTCCCCGCCTCTTTTTTCTCTCCTCTTTTCCCTTCTTTATACGTCGTTGGCAGCACTCAAGCGAGCTGCCAGGCAGCACCTCAGCGAGCAGCCAAGCGACCAGCAGCTGCACAAGAGCGAGCAGTGGGCGCGCAAACCTGCAAACAACAGTGACTCCGGCGAGGAGCTTAAAGCTCCGATGAACCGGAGCTAAACCACCAGTCCCCACTCCCTTTTCTATGACGATTTCCCTTCTTTTGCAGGTACTCCGGGGAGATCTCGAAACTCCAGTTCCGACCAGCGAACAACAACGGTAACGACAAACAACTGAACGATCTAACGTCGGAGGACACTAACAACTTCATTTCCGGCAAGGTTTGGGTTTTCGCTTCTTAATCTAACTAAAATCGATGTTATTTTACTTTATTTTTGCTATTTTGTTGCTATATTTAGTTGTGTTCCAGTTCGTTTATTATTATTTTTTATTTTTTTTAGATTTGGCCGGAAAGGCTCAAACTCCGGCCACCTTTATTCCAACTTTTCTGCTCAAGTTTAGCACTATTTGCATATTTATTTGTTTGATATTGTTAATTATTTTTTGTTTTGGTGACTATTCTAATTTTGACATTGTTGGATATATTTAAAGTTACTTTTGTTGTTAATTTTTCATTATTATTATTAATTTATTTATTTTACTGTTTGTTTTCCAATTTTTCATATGTTTGTAGTTCTTAACCCAAATTTCATTGTGGTATCGATTTTTTTTCTTTCTTTTCCTCTTTATTTTAATACATTTTGGATCTGTTCATGCTTATTTATTGATGGGTCTGTTCATATTCATTCATTTACATTGCTTTATTTCACAAATTTAGCCGGGAAAAGGTTTACTCCGACAACATTGATGTTTGATTATTTGTCACGTTCTTTTGTCAAAAGTTAAAGTTGAACTTTTGTAAATGTCCTTTATTTGCTTTTCCTCACGTGAACACCACTAATGTCCTATTTGTTTGTATTCAATGCATTATTAATTATTATTTTATTATTTTATGTTTGTTAATATTTATTTCTTGTAGTTTAGTTGATAGATAAATTTGGTCAATTCAAATATTTATTGCTATCGTCTTGATTTTGTTAATTATCAATGTCACTTTAATATTCATTCTTATATATATATATATATATATATATTGTCGTTGTAAGCTCCAAAAACTATGGCTTTGTCTATTGTTGATGTTCAGTTTTAAGAGTTATTATTTTGTTTAAGCAATTTGTTTCTAGTTTGGTAAATATTTGTGAGGTCACTGTTAAGGTTGTATTCTCTTTGGATCATCTTTCATCTTAATCAGTATGTTAGTTTGTTAAAATGGCCAATGAAAAATCTCTCCGTCGGGTTTAGAGGCCTCCACATTTTATAAGACAGAAATTTAATTAAGTTTATATTATTAATTTATTAAATTGGCCGATGAAGAAACTACCGTCGATTTCCAAGGCCTCCCATGTTAATAAGACGGATTTTTATTTTTTAATTATTATTTCTTATATTTAATTTTATTCATATTTATTTATTACTAACACTTTTACTAAGTCTGTTTAAAGGTACCCCAGAGTTGCTTTCCATTGAAGTTATTCGAATTAAGTTCGAATTATACTCTTTATTCAATATTTTGTATATATTACGTTAGGCAAACTTTAGGCCGTTTCTTATATTTTTTTTATTTTTTTTATTATTTGTGTATATTACATGTTTATTATATTCATACATTATTTTATGTTTCTCCTCAATTTGAAAAAAAAAAAAATGAACTCAGTCGAGAACCACATTTGTGGATTCCGAAGGATGCCTAATCCCTTCCCTTCGGAATGATTTGAACCCCTTACCTAGAATCAAATTGATTTCGTAGATCACTTAATGATTTCCTAGTTTTTCCCCCTAAAATTAGGTGGCGACTCTCCTTTAAAATTCATTTATTTTTAAAACTCTTTCAAAATTGAATCAATTCATTATTTTTCGAGTTGCCGCGACGTTTTGCCCTATTTGAATAGAGTAGGGATGTAAACAATAGGCACAAATGGCAACAAGTTGTTCAACTGAATCTTCAGACAAGCATACACATGACCAAACTTTATTACATCAACATTATTACAAAATGTAAGGAAGAACTGAAATAAGAAAATAAATTGTGATCACACCTGTTTACCACTCTAAACAGGTCGTAGTATTGCTCCAACACTAACAACCTTAGCTTTAGCCGTGTCAATAGATGGAGGATGAGACCCTATAGAACAATAAGCCATGCTAAGAATATTAGTATAATTAATCTAAATTTTTTTATTATTCAAACAATGTTTTCATCTAACAGAAGAAAAGAAAATTTCCTCTTGAGACACCATACCTTAAAACTAATGAGGCGTTGGAAGAAAAGGTGCAATTTAGTACAAGGAACAAGCTTTCAGATGTTATTAAGAAAATTATACTTAAAGTAGCAACACAATGTATTACAATACTCAACGAAACTGCAAATCAATTAACATTCCCCTGCTTCTGACTGATGTTTGCCTTTGGGAAAAAGGTTGAAATAAACTCAAATTCAAGAATGGCAAGGATATTAGATTAATTATAAGTTGATGAACAAGACAGTAAAGAACTATGCGCAACAAATTAAAGTTTCTGAACGAAATCGTGAATATGTTCTCAAGAACTTCTCGAGGATTTTAGATAAGTAGATTGAATAGATTGTCTTATTCATGTTGTAGCAACAAGGGGAATTATCAAGCATGTTATTTATTCTTGGGAAAGAGCATGATGTCCTAGTACAACAATAAGATGGTTAAAAATTATCTGAACTTTAACAGTCACAAAGAGATGTAGGCAGAGAATTGCTACAACTTCTCTTTTTTTTTTTTAGATGAATATCATTGGTGTGAGAAAGATACTGAAAAAGTTTGACGAGAGATGTGGTTATAAATTCACCAATTACTATTTAAAGACTCGAGCAAATCATCCTTATTACCACCTTAGACAAATATTTCAGTATGTGGGAGTTTCAGCTATAGTTGGAACCAGTGTTCTTAATGGAGCTCGCCATTCGCAAAAGGCGCTATGACGAGGCGAGGCGACCATGTAATGTCATTCCTCAGTTCTGAAGTTCTGAAGTGCTTGTTGTCTTCACTCTTCACTGTTCGCTGCCTTCACTTCTCCTTTTTTTTCCTCTGTTTCCTTCACTGCTCTGTTTTTTCCCTCTGTTTTCTTTGTTTACTGTAAAATGATGCTGACTGCTTAGTGCTTTCACTGTGCTGTTCATTTTTTTTATTGAAAAAAATTAATTCTTCTTTAGTAATTATTATAGTATTTGCTAATATATGTAATTGTTATTGAAATTTTGAATATTTATACATGAAATTAAATATGTTTAATTTTTTGTATTGATTGGCGCCTCGATTAAAAAAGGCGAGCGGCGAGGCGAGGAATAGGAGTTGGTTAGATTTTGGACATGGAACTGGAAGAAGAAGTAGGGGAAGAAACTTATTTCTTTTTGGATTGTGATCTGGATTGCAGGTTTTGGAGAGGCCTTCGGAAGGGGAGTTTTCTTGGCTTTTGAGGTAATGTGCTTGCTACGCCTATCCCTACGATTACCAGATCATCATAAAAAAACAACAGGAGGGGATTGGAGTAGATCGCAAGCAGAAGAACGAGTTCTTTTTCGAGCTGCCAAGGTGGAAAGCATACCAGCCTTCTCTTAACGACGTTTTTGCCTGGTAAGAAGGACCCTGACAGTGAAGGGGTAAGGATATCTGTGTGTGAAGATAGTGCAGACTTAAGAGTTTGTGGTACATTTTTTGCAGACAGTTTTGAGACGACCCAGAGGAACTTCATCACTATTATCAACATGTAAAGGGACAGGAACAACAGTATGGGGCATTGTAAAAGAATTAGTTGACATAGGGAGAAAAGTATCATATGAACTCCAATTCGCAAACCCATCTAGAGCTACTCGAAAAGATGCTTGTTCTGCAATTATCCCCTCACTCAGTGCATCAGGAAGAAGAACAAAAGGGAGTTATTGAAAGGGAACATCCTCATCTGCTGGCGGAGACGCATTTGTCGACATGATATGTGCGATTCCGTCCTCAAAAACCTAAAAGACAACTGGATGATTCGGTTCGTATCATATGAAGGCAATATTTCACTTTCTTTAGGGTATTTCGAAGAGGACTCAATAGCCAGAATTCAAGCTTTTGTGATGAAGAAGAGTAGTTGGGGTTTGAGAAGAGACTTGTGGAATATGAATGATGAAAAGATTGAAAATGACTTAGTGCATAAAGGTATTACCCAACCATTCCTTTTATGTGCAGAAGAGACAAAACAAGACGAAGATGACGATCAAGATTGCGATAATAGTGAAAAAACTGTAAAGGAGATCCAAAAATATGTTACTTCCATCGTTTTTGCGTATAAGTTTCTTAACCCATAGAAATCTTGGTGTGCTTGGGAATAGTTTTTAGTTTTTATGTCGCAATTCCTTATTTTGTACCACAATATGTATGTTCAGCTCTAATCACATTTGTAGTTGCTAAAGTACTCGAAGACTTTAACCTTCAACTTCTATCTCGAGCCATGTCTTTAAAGAATTCTAAGGGAACCTATAATGGAGGACTACTTTCAACAGAAGCTGGAACTTTAGCTCGAGTATTTGGTCAAAAACTGAATTCTGTAAAAGTTTAAAAGGCAACAGCATACAGTAACTAAACATATCTTGCACATAACAGAAAAAAATAAGGCACACACATTAATCAATAAATAAATAACAAAGCATACTTGATATTTTAAGACAAGCACATTAAGCTACAGCCGAGAAGGTCTTAAAAATCATAGAATTGTATTGAAGTATTGACGCATCTGTCTCTTAACCCCTTTGAAGTCAATACTTTGCCATGGCTATGTTTCCCTCCAGATGCACAAGAAACTCTAACAATTCTTGATGTTAGATACAGATAGACCTTTATTCAAATTTCAGAACACCTTTTCTTTTGCTGTGCTAATAAAACAAGTCTTGTGTTTTTTCTTCAGAACACAGCACCACACACAAAATAAATAAATCAAAAACACCGAAATAACTAGTACTAGCAATTTTGTTACTAAATCGTACTAGTAATAACTAGTACTAGTAATTTTGTTACTAATCTCAGCAAAAAGACTAAATCAAAAAGAAAGTAAACCTTAACAAAGCAATTGAAATCTTAGAAAATAACCTAGGAGACTTAATCATAAGATAATCATACGCAAGAATTAACAAAACTTTGTGAAAAGAAACTAAATCATAAAGAAAACTCACCAGAGATAGACTTCACCAACAACGTTTCTTCTTCAGTGAACCAGAAAACCTAGCTTCAGTTTTCCCTAAAACTGAAGAAGCCCTACTTCTGGCAAAGAAAAATAAAAATTTGTGAACTTCTACAAAAGAAAATTGGCGGAAACAAAAAAGCCCGCGATTCTATTGGCGGAAAACTAAAAAAAATATCTATTTTTGCCACAATGTATATGTATTGTTAAATTAAATATATTAGGAACAATAAAATATTATTGTTGCCAAATATTTTTAAGATAGCAACAAATTAATTAAATTATTGCCATTATTTAAGTTGGGCAACAATATCATCATTGTTGCAAAAACGTTATTGCAATTTTTTAATATTGAAAATTTATTATATTAATTATTATTAATAATATAATATCGCAACAATACTAACATATTTGGCAACAACAAAAATATTGTTGTTGAAAATTAAAAAATATACCAACAATAAAATTAAGTTGTTGCGATTTATCAATATAAGCTAACAATAATATAATAGTTGCTAAAAAGTTGTTGCTAAATACAAATTTATTTTATTTTTCGTGAGACTTTGGTATTCTAGATTTATCAAACTAAAATATGTTATATTAGACCAAAAATATATAAATTATTTCTAATAATACCTTAGCTTAGTAACCTAAAATAACTTCTAGTGGATGCCTTTAAATTTGGGGCGCCTTTTCTTTTAGCTGTAGAGCCGCCCCCTTGGTATTTGACCCTTTACCATTTCAAAATTAAAATACTATATATTATGAAATAAAACAAAAGGTTCATATATATATATATATAGGTAAGTAAGTATATATTGTTTATCATAACAAATTTAGTACCTTAGACGAGAGATTTCTAGGTGTCGTTGAGGACGAATCACACGGATGATTGATCCCTCTCCATTATCAATGATGATCTTCGGATAATGTACGAAGGTCTGCGGTGTCAATCTCTGAATCAATTTCCCATTTATATGGACCTCTACGGTAGAGGGCCTCCCCAAGGACTTATTGCGGGCAAAGAAGCTATGCGCCGCGATAACCTTTGTGCTCAACGGTTCTACTCTGATCACAAGGCCGTATCGTCCTGGCAGTGCATGTAGGAAACTCTCTTTCAGATAAACGAGAAGTTCCCCTCTGTTTTCTACTTGAACTACCACCTCCAGAAGATTCATCATGTTTATTACTAGGATCGATTGATGCACTTAGCTTTTGCGTGCTAATGTAGGATTCAGGAAAAAATATGGATTTATTGTACGTTGTTTTATGTTTACTGGAGCGATCTACTGAGATATATACTCTTTAAGCAATTTAGAAATTAAAGATCAAGATGTCGGTTGGAGAGCCCACGGTGGTGCCGGTAGGATCATGATCCGGTGTTGAAGTCGTATGTCTGAAGTTGCTTTTTTTTTTTCTTTTTTCATGAGAGGTCAATTGAATGAGTTATGGTATAAAATGTACTTTTAATTAAAGTAACGATATATAAAATTAATAAAAAAATATTTTTTCCACACAAATAAGTTACTTGAAATAACTTGAATATAATGAACAATGATGAAATAGGCTGAAATGATCACAGATGAATGGAACTACGATGTGTCCTTGTATAAGAAATGAAAATATTTTCAGGGCAGAGTAATATATATATAAGGCAATCGTGAAAATTTAATTTAATATGAAGGATAATTAATGAAGTCATATACATGACATCATTAGGAAATACCTCAGTCCTCATAACATTTTACAATAAAATTATACAAGTAATATCAAGACAACACTTCCTAATTAAGTCCCCATTATTGCCAACTGTATTTCATTGTTTTATTTTGATATTATACGTCATATGCTATTATTGGAGTATAAAATAACAGGCATCACCTGAAGTTAGCAAATGAAAATCATATGTGGAGATACACGTCAAATAAAAGAGATAGTTAGACATGTTTATGTGACATGCTTCTAACAGTTGGGAAATTATTTATCTTTTTTTTTTCTTCATTTTTTAATCATTTTTCAAATTTTAAAATTAAAAAAATCATCTAAATATTAATGATAGTCACATTTAATTCTTTCTTTATCAATAATCATATTTGATATATCATTAGGAAAGAAATTAAAATAGTAAAAGAAGAAAATAAGAAATATTAAGGAAAAAACATAATCTTTAAATCATTTTTTTTCCTTTTAGATCTTTTTATATTTATTTCTATATAATATAAAGTCTTTTTTTCGATTTTTTTTTAACGATTTCTTACCCAAATATCATCATTTATGCCATTTATAACATTTCCTTAAGTCGTTTCTCTTTCTATCTTTATTCTTTTTGTTTATTTATTCTATTCAAGAAATTTGTATCTCTGTTTAGTAAAGGTTTTTCTTTTATCTTTTTTATTTATGTAAAAGAATTTTCTTATAGTGTTTTAAACTACACACGAAAGAAAAATAATCCATGCATTACAAATTCATGTATTATCAATTTTCGCATTACTAATCCCCGTATTATTGATCTTTGTACCAAATGACCTTTAAAAGGGAACTTGTTTTGTGTATCTGTGTGCGCACTCTATTAAAGTTGACCCTTATATAATCTTATACCATAATTTAATTGCTTCATAAGAAGCTTTCAACTTAATTTTATGCTAGAGGTTCTTAGATTTATAATCTTTATTCACATCCAATACAGTTTCCACACTTATTATTGGACTCAAGTGTTACAACAACTAATGAATATATGATCAACATATATATATGAAAGAAACAACAGATTCCAATGATGAAATTGTAGCTTATTGGGGTGCATATCAAAGACTTATGGGGAAGCTACTATATTTGACCATAACCAGATCAGACCAGACATAGCCTATGCCCTATAGTGTGCAGAGTCTTGTTCATATGTTTTGGCACCTAAACCAGTCTATCATGAAAGAACTAATAAGCACATCGAAATAAATTTCCATTTTTATATATATGTATAAGGGAGAAATTAAATTCAACGTGGATTAATGAAGATTGAGTATGTCTTAACTCATGATCAACCTATTGATGCCTTATCCAAGAGTCTTAACCGAGTATACTATGAATATCTAATGTCCAAACTTGGTTTTTCTAACATGCTTGCAGTACCAAGTTTGAGGAGGACAGAGTATTGATTTACAGAATATACACTAATATACATAAGTAATATACATCTTTAAGTGAGAATTAATAGTGAGCAGTTAAAAAGTAATTCACCCCTAAATTCTCGTTAAATTTAGGAGTGTTTCAATCTTTCTCTCGGATTTTATTGAGCGTCACGCTCTTACAAGAGTCTGAGATCGGCCATTTGCTATACCATGTATTTAAGTTGAATCAGTAAAGCAGAGGAATATTTCTAAGACTTAATAATTTGAAAATGAAATTAATAAATAATTCACTCAAAATTTAAGAGTATTTTCAATACTTTCTCCCATTTAATAATGAAATGATTTGCCTAAAGAACTGAATAGTAGGCGTCGTTTACAATTAAAGAATGAGGAATATGTGATGTGGAATAAAGAGGAAAGCATGTTGGGAATAGTTTTCACAACTCTTCATGAAATGAAAACTTACTTTGATTGTAGGTCTAAAACTTGTATCCTTTTGTCCAAATTTTTTTTTCTTTTCAAAATGATACTTTAAAGAACAAAGACCTCTAGAAGACCGTGTAAGTGATTGCTTAAAACATGGAACAATTAATGAATTGATACATTTAAATAAATAATTATTAATTTTAGTGATATTTTTTATTTATTATTATTTTTAGTAATACTATATTAAATCTGCAATATGTATTAACAGTGAATTATTTATGCAATATATATGTAATTATAATTATTTTTTGAAATATATTAGACTTAAGTCATTCAGAGCCCCCTAAAGTTGTCCGCACATTTCACTTAGACACCCCAATTCAATCATATACCTATTGAACACCTAAACTGTAAGAAATTTGTACCTATTAAATATTTTTTTGCCGACATGGCAATATATGTGCAGTATACACATGAGAAGAGCGTGAAAGGCATAGAAAAAGATTTATCTTTTTTAAAAATAAAAATAAATTGTTATCCCTTCTTCTTCTTTGACTCAACCACCATTGCCACCACCTTTCCGGCAATGTCGGTGTTGCCACCATTAAAGCTCATTCTGTTGCAGTCATCCTTCTTCTTCGCACCACCTTGATTTTACCGAATCTCTCATCGCTTTACCCATTCTTCTCCTTTCCGTTCTTTCTTCATCGTCTTCTCCCCCCCCCCCCCCACACACACACACATTTTCTTCTTCAGGCCATCATCTTCGTTCCATTTTTTACCAGTCATCGCCCACACCACCCACCATCAACACCACCCTAATTTTTCTCCAAACCTATCATCGTCAATATCTTTCGTTCTCCATAAGATTTCAAACAATCAATCACAACTTTCAGATTGTCACCTTAGTTTGTTCGTCGGAAAACTCTGCCACCATACATCAGTTCAAGAATAAATCAAATCTATGCGTAAGAACAAAAATAAATCTTTAAAAAAAAAAGTAGAAAACAAGAGATTTAATTTTTTTTTTAAAAAAAATGGGGAAGAAGATGAAGTTGGGGCATAGGCAGCAGTCGCGGCAACATGTAAGTTTAGGACTTTAGTTAATTTTTTTAATTATAATTATATTGGGTTCAAAGCCACATGACATTATTTAATTACTTCCTGCGTTTAAAAAAGAATTATCTTTTTTTTTAGTATGTTTCAAAAAAAATGACCCATTTCCTTTTTTGGCAACATTTAACTTCAACTTTCCACATGACATGTTTAAGACCACAAGATTAAAGGGCATTTTAGTACATTTGACATAACTTTAATTTAGGACCACAAGATTAAAAAGTCTTCTTTCTTTTCTTAAACTCCGTTCCAAGTCAAACTAGGTCATTCTTTTTTAAACGGAGGGAGTAGTTAAATTGTCATGTCATGGCAAGTGCTATAGATCATGAATTTTTTTTTATCCAAAAAATCTCAAAACAGAATGGCCAAAAATTTTCATTGACGTCCGTTAAGACCTTAGAAATGGAACCACTTCATTGCGCCGGGAAAAATATTGCATTTCAAGTTCAATCGAGCTCCAAAACAGGCAAAAGCAGATTTACAAATTTTTGTGTGCTATAGCCCATTGATTTTTTTATCCGAAAATCCCGAAACATAATGACCGAATTTTTTTATCGACGTCCATTAAGACCTTAGAAATGGAACCAATTTGTCCCGCGGGAAAAAATGAAGTATTTTAAAATTCGAACTAGCACCCAAGTAGGTAATGACATATTTTACTAATTTTCTTGCACTATAGCCCATGGATTTTTTTGGATTTGAAAATCCTAAAATAAAATGACTAAACCTTTTCATAGACGTCCGTTAAGAACTAAAAAATGAAACTAGTTCATCTCGCAGGGGAAAATGGTGTATTTTCTAGTTCAAACGAGCCCCAAAATAGATAAAGGCTGATTTTACCGCTTTTCTTATGCTACAGATTTTTTTTATCCGGAAATCGTGAAACCAAATGACCAAAAATTTTCATGGACGTTCGTTAAGACCTTAGAAATGGAACTAGTTCGTCCCGTGAAGAAAAATGGTGCATTTTAAAGTTTAAACAAGCCCAAGGCAGGCAATGGTAGATTTTATCAATTTTCGTTTGCTATAGGCAATGATTTTTTTTATCCTGAAATCTCGAAATAAAATGGACGAAAATTCTCATGCACGTCTGTTAAGACCTTAGAAATGGAACTAGTTCGTCACGCGGGAAAAATGGAGCATTTTTAAATTTAAACAAGCTCCAAAGTAGGCAAAGACATATTTTATCGATTTTATTGTGCTATAGCCCATGGATTTTTTGTTGATACGGAAATCCGAAAATAAAATGGCTGAAATTTTTCATGGACGTTTGTTAAGAACTTAGAAATTGAACCAGCTCGTTCCGTGAGGAAAATGGTGCATTTTCAAGTTCAAACGAGCCCCAAAGCAAGCAAAGAAAGATTTTACCGATTTTCGTGTTCTATAGCCCATAAATTTTATTTGATCCGGAAATCCTAAAACAAAATGACCGAAATTTTTCATGGACGTCCATTAAGACCTTAGAAATACAACCAATTTGTCTTGCGGGGAAAATGGTGCATTTTCAAGTTCAAACAAGCTCCAAAGCAGGCGAAGTCTGATTTTACCGATTTTCGTGTTCTATAGCTAATGTGTTTTTTTGATCTGGAAATCCCAAAACAAAATGGCTGAAGTTTTTCATGGACGTGTGTTAAGACCTTAAAATTGGAACGAATTTGTCCCGCGAAGAAAAATGGTGTATTTTTAACTTCAAACGAGCCCCTAGGAAGGTTAAGGCAGATTTTACTGATTTTCTCGTGCTATAACCCATGGATTTTTTTAATCCACATATTCTGAAACAAAATGGTCAAAATTCTTTATGGACGTCCAATAAGACCATAGAAATGGAATCAGTTCATTATGCGGGGAAAAATAATGCATTTTTAAGTTCAAACGAGCCCAAAGAAGTCAAAGGCAGATTTTATCGATTTCCTCATACTATAGCCCATGGATTATTTTATTAATAGGATTCCCAAAACAAAATGTACGCAAAATTTTCAAGGACACCTGTTAAGACCTTAGAAATGGAACCAGTTCGTTCTCCGGAAAGAAATGGTGCATTTTCAAGCCACAAAGTAGGCAAATACAAATTTTACCGATTTCTGTGTGCTATAGTCAATGAATATTTTCTTATCCGGAAATCACGAAGCATAATGGCCAAAAAAATTTATGGACATCTTCTAAAACCTTAGAAATGGAACTAGTTCGTCCCGCTGAAAAAAATGAAGCATTTTAAAGTTTAAAGTAGCCCAAAGCAAGCAAAATCAGATTTTATCGGTTCTTGTGTGCTATAACCCACAAATTTTTTTTGATACAGAAATTCTGAAACAAAATGGCGAAAAAATTTCATGAACGTCCGTTAAGATCTTAGAAATAGAACCAGTTCGTACCGTAGGGAAAAATATTTTATTTTTAAGTTCAAACACGCTCCAAAGAAGGCAAAGGAAGAATTTACCGATTTTCTTATGCTGTTGTCCATCGATCTTTTTATGCTAAAAAAAGTAAAACAAATGGACATCCGTTAAGTCCTAAGAAATGAAATCATTTCGTTCCGCGGGGAATAAAAGTGCAATTTTAAGTTCAAATAAGTCCCAGAGCAGGGTAAGAAAGATTTTACACGTTTTCTTGTGCTATAGCCCATAGAGTTTTTTGATCTGGAAACTCCCCAAAAAAATGACCGACATTTTTAATGGACGTCTGTTAGTACATTGGAAATGGAACTAATTCATCTCGCAGGAAAAATTGTACATTTTTAAGTTCAGACGAGCCCCAAAGCACGCAAAGACAGATTTTATCGATTTTCGTGTGCTATATAGCTCATGGATTTTTTTTAATCCGGAAATCTCAATATAAAATGGCCTAATTTTTTCATGGATATCCGTTAAGACCTTATAAATGGAACGTTCCTCCCGCGGGAAAAAATAATGCATTTTAAAATTCAAACGAGCCCCAAAAAAGGCAGAGGCAGATTTTACCATTTTTCGTGTGTTATAGCTCATATATTTTTTTGATTCGGAAATCCCAAAAAAAATTGGCCAAATTTTTTCGTGGATGTCCGTGAAGACCTTATAAATGAAACCAATTCGTCTCGCGGGAAAAAATAGTGCATTTTCAAATTCAAACGAGCACCAAAATAGGCAAAGATAGATTTTATCAATTTTCTTGTGCTATATCCCATAAATTTTTTGTGATCACGAAATCCCAAAAACAAATGACCAAAAGTTTCATTGACATATGTTAAGACGTTAGAAATGGAACCAGTTCATTTTGCGGGGAAAAATGGTGAAGTTTAAAGTTCAAACGAGTCCCAAAGTGGGCAAAGGAAGATTTTACCATTTTTGTGTGCTATAACCATGGATTTATTTTGTTCAGGTTATCCCAAAACAAAATGACCCAAAATTGTAATGGACGTTCGTTAAAACCTTAGAAATTGAACCAATTCCTTCCGCGAGGAAAAAATGGTGCATTTTCAAGTTCAAACTAGTCCAAAGACAGATTTTACCGATTTTTGTGTCTCGTGGATTTTTTTTCATCCGGATATTCCAAAACAAAATGGCCACAAATTTTCATGAATGGTCGTTCTGACTTTAGAAATGAATTCAATTCGTCTCGCGGGAAAAATAGTGCATTTTCAATTTCAAGCAAGCTCCAAAGCAGGCAAAGGCAGATTTTATTGATTTTTGTGTGTTATAACCCATGAATGTTTTTTATCTGAAAATCTCATAACAAAATGGCCGAATTTTATCATGGACGTCCGTTAACACCTTAAATGGGATCAGTTTGTCCCGAGGAAAAATGAGGCATTTCAAGTTCAAACGAGCTCTAAAGAAAGCAAAGGCAGATTATCTCGATTTTCTTGTGCTATAGCCCATGAATTTTTTTTATCTAAAAATTTCGAAAAGAAATGGCTTAAAATATTTAATAGACGTCCGTTAAGACGTAAGAAATGGAACATGTTCGTCCCACTGGGGAAAAAGGGTGCATTTTTAAGTTCAAACAATCCCTAAAGCATGCAAAGGCAGATTTTATCGATTTTCGTATGCTATAGCCATGAATTTTTTTTTATCCAGAAATTCCAAAATAAAATGGACAATATTTTTCATGGACTTCCTTTAAGATCTTAAAAATGAAACCAAGTTCGTTCTGCGGGGAAAAATGTGCATTTTCAAGTTCAAACAAGCCTCAAAGCATGCAAAGACAGATTTTACCGATTTTCGTGTGCCCATGAATTTCTTTGATCCAGAAATGCAGAAACAAAGTGGGAGAAATTTTTCATGCACGTCCGTTAAGACCTTAGAAATGGAACTAGTTTGTCCCCCAGGGAAAATAGTGTTTTTTGAAGTTCAAACGAGCCCAAAGCAGGCAGAGATAGATTATTATCGATATTTATATGCTATAGCCCATGGATTTGTTTTATCTAGATTTTTCGAAATAAAATGAACTACATTTTTCATGGACGTCCATTAAAACTTTAGAAATTAAACCATTTCGTCGCAGAAAAAATGGTGCATTTCGAAGTTCAAACGAGCTTCAAAACACGCAAAGGAAGATTTTACCAATTTTCGTGTGTTATAGCTCAGGAATTTTTATTGATTTGCAAATCTCAAAACAAAATGGCCAAAATTTTTCATAGACGTCCGTTAAGACCTTTGAAGTTGAAACAGTTCGTCTCGCGGGGAAAATGGTGCATTTTCAAGTTCAAACGAGTCTCAAAGCATGCAAAGGAAGATTTTACCAATTTTCGTGTGCTATAGCCAATAAATTTTTTTAATTGGTAGATTCTAAAACAAAATGATCGAAATTTTTCATGGACGTCCGTTATGACCTTAGAAATTGAACCAGTTCGTCCCGCGGGAAAAAATGGTCCATTTTTATGTTCTAACAAGGTCAAAGCAGACAAAGGCAGATTTTACCAATTTTCTTATGCTATTGCCCATGAATTTTTTCTGATCCGATAATATAAAAAATATATGGCCTATATTTTTTATGGACGTCTGTTGAAACCTTAGAAATGAAACTAGTTTGTCTTGCGGGGAAAAATTGTACATTTTCAAGTTCAAACAAGATCCAAAGCAGGTAAAGACAAATTTTATCGATTTCGTATGCTTTTGCCCATGGAATTTTTTTATCCGTAAACCCAAAAACAAAATGACCAAAAATTTTCATGGATGTCCATTAAGACCATAGAAATGAACCACTTCGTCCCGCACGAAAAAATGGTGCATTTTCAAGTTCAAACGAGTTCCAAAGCAGGCAAAGACAGATTTATCAATTTTCTTGTGCTATAGCCCATGGATTTTTTTATCCGCAAATCCTGAAATAAAATGGCCAAATTTTTCATGGACTTTAGTTAAGACCTTAGAATTGGAACTAGTTCCTCCCGCTTGAAAAAATATTACTCCTCAAAAATCCAATGACTTAAGCTAGGATTCTAAATGAAGTTTCAATGACTTAAAAATGATTAAAATGATATTTCAAGACCTAGCCTAACATAACTTAGTATGGAACTGTTAGTGCATAAGCGTCAAGAAACGACCATTACGTCTGGAAACTAGTGAAAATGATCTAGTGTCTCCTTAGGTCTTGTATGGGGTTTGAAGAGTTGTATGAGAGCTAAATCTTGTAAAATTTATTTGAATACATAGTAGCTTAGGGTCAACACGTCCGAGTTCGACTCCCCAAGGACAACCCTAAGGGTCCTTCAGGAGGACCCAACCCTTGGTTCTAAAAGTTGTCAAAAACAGCAGGGAACCACTAGACCAATTGACAAGCCGTCAATTGACTCACGCTCTGTCAATGGTGGTCGTGAGTCCATACTTAGGCTCCTCCCACGCTTCCCCAAAAAACACACCCTC
Organism: Solanum lycopersicoides; assembly: GCA_022817965.1. Classification (NCBI taxonomy): domain Eukaryota; kingdom Viridiplantae; phylum Streptophyta; class Magnoliopsida; order Solanales; family Solanaceae; genus Solanum; species Solanum lycopersicoides. The sequence continues at coordinate 74,613,301 of CM040625.1, read as the reverse complement.
AATATCATTCCACGAACGCGCAAGACGGTCCGTCGACCGTTTGACGGACCGTGGATGGGTCTCGCAAGTTGAGACTTAGTCTCCTCACCAAGACCCTTAAAATGGAAGCCTCAGTACCAATCCACGAGCGACCAGTATGGTCCGTGGATTGGGTGACGGTCCGCAAATGGGGACTCGTCAATGGCACCTTCATCCACTGCCTCCAAACGGCTTAAGTGGGGGTAGATGGGTAATTAGCTAATTAATTAGTTAACACTTAAAAACGGTTATAATTAGTAAGTTTAGGTATATTAAAGGGTTTTTTAGTCATAAAACAAGTCTTTCACCTTATAACTCCAAAACCCAAAAGCTTTCACCTTTCTCTAGATTCTCTCACTAACCAAGGACTCCATTGAAGAAGAAGGTCAAAATTTCAAGTAAGGCTAAAGACAAGACTTTCCTCCAGTAATCCTTAAGGATTATCAAGGTATGAGAAATCTTCACTCTTGGGATTCCTTTCCCCAAAAGGTTCCTTCAAAATTGATTTCAATGTTGTTTCAAATTTCTATATTTCACTCAATTTCATGGGTTACCTTTAAACTCGACTTATTTGGTCGAGAATTGATTAATAATGATTGAATATGAATGTTTATGAGTGAATTGATGTATTTTCTAGGTTTTTGACCTAATTCCCAAAAGACCCATAAATGTCCCTCTTCTCTTAACCCTAACTCTTGAATTGTGTTGAATAATGGTTGGAGGTGATGTAATTGAGCATGTTCTTGTATAATTGACTATTGTATGATGATGATAACCTATTTTATGGATGAATATCATGGATTTGGGATGAAGTCTTGGAAAAGGGATCTTGAAGGCCATGGGTAAGACCTTTAAGGTTATGAACATGGTATTGTAGTATTGTTGGTTTATCTTTGGTAATGTTGATTATTTGAAGTATGAACGATGAAGTTATGATTGTATTGTCATGCTATGAATGTGATGATTGTGAGGTGATGATATGTGTGTTACTATGAGGAATTGAAGGTAATTTCTATGCACATCTTATGACTATGTTATGAAGTATGGTTCCACATGATGTTGGGTTTGTGATGAAAAGAATTTCTCATCCTAAAACCTATGATCTATAAACATGTTATATGATAAACTCCTAAGACCTACATTTTGAATTTATGTTTAAGAAAGACTTAAAGACATTTTCGAAAAGGGAATTTAGCGTAGTACCGAGTGAGCTTGACATTAAGAGGTGTTCCTTCTCAAAGGAAGGGAGGTTCACACTATGTTCCCTCATGGGTGGAAACTACAATGATAGTTAGCATAAAAAGGGTTTATAGTAACAACCTTCTAGTTCCTTAACTATGTGCCCCCATAGGAACCTTAGCTAATGGATCCACCTAGATGTTAGAGGATGATTCTGGATTCCATGTAGCTCACATGGTCTATGTCGGTTATGGCAAAGTTTCCCAAATTTTAAAATGAATGAATGAAAGTAATAATATGAACACTAACTAGGACTACTTAGAGGTGTTACTTAGTGTAGGTAAGGGTATGAGACTTTACCTATACATTGCACAAGTGGATCTTGAGGGGAGTTCTAGGGTGGGTTCCTTATGTATATATATATTATGAATGAAATGCATGATTTTGGTCTCATATTATAACACCTCATAGCTCGTAATAGCCAAGAGTAAGCTAAGAAACTAAAATTTATCATTTTAGGAAAGAATAGGAAAAATCTAGAAAATTTCCTAAGTTAGAGAAAGTGATTTTTGGTCATTTTCAAATGGCAATAACTTCTAAATCAGGATAAGTTAGGGTCAGTTATTTATATGGTTGGAAACCCCTTGGAAATATCTTTCCAACGACGCCGAGTTTGCACGATTTTGATATCGTATGAAGGAGATATGTTTTTCGGAAGTTGGGTTGTTGAAGTAAGGAAAGTCCAATTCCGGATTATTGTAAGCAAACTTGTCATTACACCTATCTATTTCCTAATTCGATTTAAGGGTTTATTGGGGTTAAAATAAGTTGGAATTCAGAATAGAGAGGTTATTTATGCTTAGGGCTTGGAGAAGAGAAAATAGAAGAAGGAAAAAAGGAGAAAAGATCAAGAATTCATCAAGAAACGCCAGGATCTTCGAGTGGAATTCGTTGGGGGTGATCCCTATTAAGGTATGTGAGATATTTCTGTGTTGGGTTAGTTCATTCACACACCAACTTGTTTAAATCAGCGAATTTTGAGTAGTTTGAATTATGAAAAGTGAAGTTCTTGAAGAACATTGTTGAAATCTTGTTGATTGAATTTTTACATGCCTTTAGTTAGTTTAATTCGTGTTTCCGGATTGTATCTCGAGTCTAATATATGAGGTTATTAGTGTTCCTAAGTGTTTGGGGGAATATCTGTGAAAGTTTAGAAGGTTTAGAGGTGAAAATAGAGAAAAAAAGTCGAAACTCCCGTCTGACAGGCCCTGGGGTGCCGCGCCTGCTAGAGCCCCACAGGACAAGCTCTGTACGATAAGCCATGGCATGCCGCGCCAGCCAGAGCCCCTAAGGATAGCCTCTGCCCGTCAGGCTTTGGCACTCCATGCCTCTCAGAGCGCCAAGGACACCTGGAGACCTCATTATTTCCCCATCTTTCGTACTAGTTCCTAAGTGATGTACCCACATTTCTTAGTTGACTCCAACACTCTAAGGTACATCTAAACATCATGAAATCATCCATAAATATGATAGCATGAACCTTGAATTCATAATTCAATTCAAGGAAAGTTAGATCAAAGTCAAATAAGTTAAGAGTCAAGTCTAAAAGTTAAAAAGCAAGTCAAAGTAAATTCTTAAAAGTTTTCAAGAGTCTTAATCAAATATTTTAGTTTTGTTTTAAGGCTCAAGCTACAAGTTTAAAAAAGAGTAATGAGTTGAGTACAATTCTCAAAAGTTATAAAAGAACTAAGTATTCCCTAAGAGTAAGTTACAAGTTGAGCAAAGAGTAAAGTGTTGAGTTCATTTCGTAAAAGTTATAAAAGGACTAAGTATTCCCTAAGAGTTACAAATGTTTTCACATTTTTGAGTAAGAAAGGAAGCTAGACTTTCAACAGAGTCTTTGTCTAGTTTTTAGTACAGAGGAAACTATGGTTTCCAAGAGAGCTTTTAAAAAGCTAAGTTTGAGCAAATTATCTCAAACCAGAGAAAAAGTTGTTTTTAAAACATATGAGCTAAGTATTTTGGGAGTAGTATTGAGCACCAATATAGGGACGCGAGTTCATATTAACTCAAGCCACATAAACCATGTAGACAACATGGACAGATGAAGGGTCATATTTTTCAAATGATTCCTTAGTTCTTTTTAGCATAAACTAGTGGATCCACTTAGTAGTTCAGGTTCTATACTGACGGCAAGGTATAGGACGGTCTTCTTGCAACGTGAGGTAAGATGTTGTACCATCCTCTTAGGCTCATAATGATGGTTGTCGGTTAGAGAATCTTCCACAGAACTATATTACTTTCATATATAGTTTGTTATTGCATTTTCGTTAACGAACTAAGTTGTTTTACTGTTTTACAAAGCTTTATATATATCACATGTGTTTTTATTGCTTTATATTAAGATCAGAAATTAATAAGTTGAGCAGAGCCAATGTAAGTTCATCTTATTCTTTTCAAGCTTTAAGTTGTCGTTTAGCATTCTAACTCGCATACTCTTACATTTAATGTACTGATGCCAGTTGGCCTGCATCGTCTTATGATGCAGACGCTGGTAACCAGGATCAACATAATCCAGCGCCTCATTGATCCAGTTGAGCATCGTAGTCAGTGGTGAGCCTCCTTGCATTCTGGAGGACACTTTTATTCACTTTCTAGTATTTCATTTATAGGTCTGTCCTAACATCCATCTTAGTATTGTAGAGGCTTCATAGTCAGTCAAATAGTCAGTTTTGAGTCTCTTCTTATATTGCATTTCAGATGTTCTCATTTTGAGATGTAAGTGCCATTTTGGCTAAGATATTTATAAGTTATATTATGAGACTGTTTTATTATTAAGTTAAGTCTTCCGCTGAGTTAAGTAATTCATGTCAAGGGTTCGCTAAAGATCAACAATGGTCATTGGGTGTCGGTCACGTCCAGGATGTAGACTCGGGGCGTAACACATATGATATGCATGATGTTGGTTTCACTTGATATACATGGTTTTGGTCTCACTTGGTATGCATGTTGTTGGCTATACTTGTTATGATGATGTATGAGGTAAATGACAATGCTTGTGATCTTCTTAATAGTTTGCTTGGTATGTGTGGGGTTATGGGGTTTCACATACACATTGCATTAGTGGACTTGATTTAGGGGATATGAGTAAGGTCTTGTGATGTATTGATGAAATGGACTTTAAATATGAAATGTTGTTTATGACTTAATCATGATGTGACTTATGGTATGGACTTGTATAATGTTCTTGGAATGTGCATAAAGGCTTTTAAAGTGAACATAACATGTTTATAACCAAATGTCATGTTTTGCAAATATTTTACTTGCATATGTTTTCATACTTAGTACATGTGGTTTGTACTAACCCATATTTTTCTATTTTCTACACAAGTGTAGGTTCGGGCCAATAAGGTGATTCTAGTCCTTTCTTGAAGAAACTTGGATTGCTATTTCCAAGTTGGTGAGTCCTCAAGTTCGAGGATAGAGATGTTTGATTCTAATTCTAGTTTTATTTTTTTTATTGAAAAACTAAGTCCCAATTTTCATATTCTTATGTCTAGATGGTAATGTGAGACAAGTTAGTTTCTCTTTTGATATGTGAAGTGAAGTTGAACTTCAAATAATTTTTTTTAAATTTTCCATTTTTATTCTATCTGATATGCAAAGATGAATGCTAAAAGCTTGTCTAAGCCCTCATCGAGGTCAACAACGTCGGTTACGACTAGTGGGTGCTCTTGGTTCATGACAATAATAGTGCATTTTCTACTTCAAACAAGCTCCAAAGTAGTTAAAGGCAGATTTTACTGATTTTCGTGTGCTATAGCCCATGAATTTTTTTTTATCCAGAAATCCCGAAACAAAATGACCGAAATTTTTCATGGACGTCCGTTAAGACCTTATAAAATAGAAGCATTTCGTCCCTCGGAGAAAATTGTGCATTTTAAAGTTCAAACGAGTCTCAAAGAAGGAAAAGACATATTTTACCAATTTTCGTGTGCTATAGCCCATATATTTTTTTTGATTTCGAAATCCTGAAAAGAAAATGGCCAAAAATTTTCATGTACGTCCGCTAAGACCTTAGAAATGGAACCAGTTCATCCCGCGGGGAAAGATAGTGCATTTTTAAGTTCAAACGAGCCCCCAAGAAGGCAAAGGCAGATTTTATCGATTTGCGTATGCTATAACCCATTGATTTTTTTTATCCGTAAATCCTGTAACAAAATGGTCGAAATTTCATAGATGTCCGTTCAGATCTTAAAATAAGAACCGGTTTTTCCCACGAGGAAAAAATGGTGCATTTCCAAGTTTAAATGAGCCCAAAGCAGGCAAAGACGTATTTTACCAATTTTCGTGTGCTATAGCCCATGAATTTTTTTTATCTGAAAATCTCAAAAAAATTATCAAAATTTTTCATGAACGTCCTTTAAGACCTTAGAAATGGAACCAGTTCGTCCGCACGGAGAAAGGGTGCATTTTAAAAATGAGCCCTAAAGTAGGCAAATAAAGATTTTAGCAATTTTCGTGTGTTATAGCCCATGGATTTTTTCTGATCCAGAAATCCTGAAACAATATGACCAAAAATTTTCATGGATGTCCATTAAGACCTTAGAAATGGAACCAGTTCAAACGAGCCCCCAAAAAGTCAACGATATATTTTACCGATTTTCGTGCGATATAGACCACTATTTTTTTTATCCAAAATGGCATGAATTTATCATGGACGTCCGTTAAGACCTTAGAAATGGAACTATTTTGTCCCGCGAGGAAAAATAGTGCATTTTCTTGTTCAAACGAGCCCAAAGCAGTCACAGACAGATTTTACCAATTTTTGTGTGTTATAGCTCGTGAATTCGTTTTATCCAGAAATTGCGAAACAAAATGGCATGAATTTATCATGGACGTCCGTTAAGACCTTAGAAATGGAACCAGTTTGTTCCGCGGGGATAAATAGTGCATTTTCAAGTTTAAATGATCTCCAAAGCAGGCAAAGACACATTTTATCAATTTTTGTGTACTATAGCCCTTTAATTTTTTTTATCCAGAAATCTCGAAAGAAAATGGCCAAAAATTTTCATAGACGTCCTCTAAGACCTTAGAAATTGAATCAGTTCATCCCGCGGGGAAAAATGGTGCATTTTCATGTTCATACGAGCTCCAAGCAAATAAAGGTTGATTTTACCGTTTTTCGTGTGCCATAGCCCATGTATTTTGATGATTCGGAAATCTCGAAATAAAATGGGTGAAAATTTTCATGGATGTTTGTTAAGACCTTAGAAATGGAACCAGTTCGTTCCGCGGGGAAAATGGTTTATGTTCAAGTTTAAACGAGCCCTAAAGCAGGCTAAGACAGATTTCACCAATTTTCATGTGCTATAGCCTATGCATTTTTTTTATCCGGAATCCCAAAACAAAATGGCCGAAATTTTTTATGGACGTCCTTTAAGACCATAGAAAAGAGAACCAGTCGTCCAACGGAGAAAAATGATGAATTTTCATGTTTAAACGAACCCAAAAACAGACAAAGACAGATTTTACCGATTCTCCTGTGCTATAGCCCATGGATTTTTTTTATTCTAAAATCCCGAAATAAAATGGATTAGATTTTTCATGGACGTCCGTTTCTTAGAAATGGAACCAGTTCGTCATGCGGGAAAAAATGATGCAATTTCAAGTTCAAACGATCTCCAAAGCAGGCAAAGGCATATTTTATCGATTATCATGTGTTATAATCTATTTTTTTTTTTAATCCAAAAATCCCGAAACAAAATGATCAAAAAATTTCATGAACGTACATAAGACCTTAGAAATGGAACCAGTTTGTCCTACGGGGAAAAATAGTGCATTTTAAAGTTCAAATGAGCAATAAAGCAAGCAAAGATGGATTTTATCGATTTTCGTGTGCTATAGATCATGAATTTTTTTTATTCGAAAATTACAAAATAAAATGGCCGAAATTTTTCATGGACATCTGTAAGACCTTAGAAATGGAACCAGTTTATCCCGCAGGGAAAATGGTGTGTTTTTAAGTTCAAACAAGCGACAAAGAAGGCAAAAACATATTTTACAAATTTTTGGGTGCTGTATAACCCATGAATGATCATTATATGAAAATTCCAATATAAAATGACCGAATTTTTTTATGGACGTCCATTAAGATCTTAGAAATGCAACCAATTCATGTGGCGGGGAAAATTGTGCATTTTCAAATTCAAACGAGCCCCAAAGAAGCCAATGACATTTTTTACCGATTTTCGAGTGCTATACCTCATGAATTTATTTTGATGCAAAAATCTCAAAATAAAATGACATAAGTTTCTCATGGACGTCCATTAAGACCTTGGAAATGGAACCAGTTCGTCCTGCGGGGAAAATGGTGCCTTTAAAAGTTCAAACGAGCCCCAAAGCAGGCAAGACAAAATTTACTTATTTTCGTCTTCTATAGCCCATAAATATTTTTAATCCGGAAATCCTAAAACAAAATAGCCAAAATTATTAATGGACGTCCCTTAAGACCTTAGAAATAGAATCAGTTTGTCCCTCGGTAAAAAATGGTGCATTTTCAAGTTCAAAAGAGCCCCAAAGCTGGCAAAGTCATATTTTACCGATTTTTTTGTGCTATAGCCGATAGATTTTTTCTTCTCCGAAAATCCCTAAAAAAATTGTTTAAATTTTTCATGGATGTCCATTAAGACTTTTAACCTGGAATCAGCTCGTCCCGCGAGGGAAATGATGCATTTTTTAGTTCAAACAAACCCCAAAGCAGGTAATGACAGATTTTACTGATTTTCGTGTGCTATAGCAAATGACTTTTTTTTTATTCGGAAATATCAAAACAGAATGACCAAAAAATTTCATGGACGTTTGTTACGACCTTAGAAATAGAACCAGTTCCTTCCTCGGGAAAAATGGTGCATTTTCAAGTTCAGACGAGCCCAAAGCAGGCAAAGACAAATTCGACATATTTTTGTGTGTTATAGTCCATTTTTTTAATCAGGAAATCTCAAAAAAAATACGAAACTTTTTCATGGACGTCCGTTAAAATCTTAGAAACGAAACCAGTTCGTCCTGCAGGAAAAAAATTGTGCATTTTCAAGTTCAAACGAGCCTCCAAGTAGGTAAAGACAGATTTTTCCAATTTTCGTGTGCAATATAGCCCATGGATTTTTTTTATTCTAAAATCTCAAAATAAAATGGCCATAAATTTTCTTGGACGTCCATTAAGACCTTAGAAATGGAACCAGTTCGTCCCGACAAGAAAAGTGGTGCATTTTGAAGTTCAAACGAGCTCCAAAGAAGTCAAAGACATATTTTACTGATTTTCGTGTGCTATGACAAATGAAATTTTTTTAATCCGTAAATACCAAAACAAAATGGTAGAAATTTTTCATGGACATCCGTTAAGACCTTAGAAATGGAACTTGTTCGTCCCTTGGGGGAAAATGGTGCATTTTCAAGTTCAAACGAGGCACAAAGCAGGCAAAGATAAATTTCACCAATTTTCGTGTGCTATAGCACATTGATTTTTTTATTCGGAAATCCCAAAACAAAATTGCCAAAAATTATTATGAACGTTCGTTTAGACCATAAAAATGAAAGCAGTTCGTCCAATGGGGGAAAATGGTGCATTTTCAAGTTCAAACGAGTTCCAAAGAAGACAAAAACACTCTCTTTACATTTTTAGCTAATTATCAAAATGTATGTAATAGGAACAATTTTGTAAAGCTAAAAGTGTTCAATAGGTAAAACGTTGGCTTGAAATGTCTAAGTGAAATATGCGAACTTTAAGGTTCTCTGGATGACTTAAGCCAATATATTATGTTTGTTTGGTAAAATTTGACACATTATATTATAAGTGCATTAAAACGTGTGATAAATGTATTATCCATAATTAAAACTTGTATTATATATGAATAATAAATCATTCTTTATAATATGCATTAAACTTGTATTGTAAATGAATTAAAAGTGATCAAATAAAAAAATTATTATTGCTATAAATAATAAATATTTTTTTTATTATAGTATATTTATTTAAATTTCCTTAAAACAATATAAGCATTCTTGCAACAAAGTCATAATGACTAAACAAAATGTACAAGTTATAACAATAAAAAAAGTTTTAAAAAAAACACAAAATTACTAGCATTTTTTAAAATTAAAATACAAACTTACAACAATCAGAAATTCAAAAACATAACAAAATCACCCGTATCTTTTTTAAAAATTAAAATACACACACACGAAAGAAAAAAGAACAACACACACGTCCTCCGTAACAATAATTAAAAAACAACACGCAGAATTCGGATCAACCTAAAACATAAGTTTTGTATACGATAGCTGCAACCTGCAGTCTCTACGCATATGACTGAGTTATTACTCCATCATAACCCAGACTTCTTTCCTTTCTTTATAGCCATTTGCCAGAAAGTTAAAGACCCTGATCATAAACAAAATTGAATACATACAAAATAAATCAAGTGATAAACCCCACTCACATGAAAATGATACTACATTTTTATATAAAATAGAAATAATCAAACTTCAAAAGAAAAACTAACTATGGGAATAGTGATTCTTTTATGAATTTATCATAGCAAATCCATTTTATTATTATTCTTTAGACATGGTATTCTAGATTTATAAAACTAAAAAGAGGAAAATGCATTAAGTACCCTCAACTTATATCCGAAATCTCAAAGACACACTTATACTATATTAAGGTCCTATTACCTCCGAACTGATTTTATAAATAATTTTCTACTCCTTTTCGGTCTACGTGACACTTTCAATCACATTGCTTGAAAAAGTTGTCAGCACACTTTGGGCCCACATGCAAGATAGTGTCACGTACGTCGAAAAATTGATAGAAAGTTATTTATAAAATATTTCAGGGGGTAATATGACCTTAGTATAGTATGAGTGTGTCTCTGGGATTTCGGACATAGGTTGAAGGGTACTTATGCAGAGCCCGAAGTCAAAAGGATAAAAAAAATTGTCAAAATTTTAAAATGGTACATCAATTTAATTTAATTTTTTAAAAAAAAAAAACTGCACTCGCAGCGATATTAAAAAAAAATCACGATATCATTTCGGAACACAACTTTTTTTGCTCTTTCAACTCCGAATCCTACTTATGCATTTTCCCAACTAAAAAATATCATACTTGACCAAAAGTAATATAACAAATGGTGTATATATAAATTATTTCTGATAGTATAAGACTTGGGCAACAAATCACATCGGAATGGAGACTTCAAAATTTGGGTGCGTAAGACAAACTGCCTTTTGTTTTATCTGTAGAGCCGGCCCTGGTATTTGACCGTTTACCATTTCAAAACTGAAAGTAGAAAGATAATTATGATATATACTCTAAAAGTTCATATATTGGGTTTTGTCATAACAAATTAAGTACCTCAGACGAGAGATTTCTAGGTGTCGTTGAGGACGAATCACACGGATGATCGATCCCTCTCCATTATCAACAACACCATCAATGATGATCTTCGGGTAATGTACGAAGGTCTGTGGTGTCAATTTCTGAATCAATTTTCCATTTAGTTGCACCTCTACGGTAGAGGGCCTCCCGAAGGACTTATTGCGGGCAAAGAAGGTATGTGCCGCAATAACCTTTGTGCTGAACGGGGCGATTCGGATCACAAGTCCGTATCGCCCTGGAAGTGCATGTAGGAAACTCTCCTTAAGGAAAACAGGATTTTCCGATCTATTTTCTATTTGAACAACTACCTCTAACGGATTCATCATGTTTATTACTAGGATCTCGTGCCTAGAAAAGTGCACAGAGTTCAGAAAAAGAGGAGTTCTGAGAAATTAACTTTTTGAGTAGTCTTACTGAGAGAGAGAGAGAGAGTGTTCAACTTAAGTACGGTTTTTAGAGAAATTTAGAAGTTGAAGGGTATCGAGATGCAAATTGTAGAGGCTAGCAACAACTCCATGGAGGGGCGGGTAGGATCATGATCGGGTGGTGAAGTTGTAGTTGTTTGTCCGAAGTTGTGAAGACATAATTATAAAGGTTTGTATGTTGGTTCATGTGAGGATAATTGATTTGAGATGAACTTAAATAAAATAACGATGTATAGTTAATAAAAATCTATGTAGCCAGACTACAACTTATTTGGAATATATACAAGTACTTGAATGTAATGAATTGGATGTTAATATTGATGAAATGTTTTTCCCTCACAAAAGAGATGTAATAGAATGATGGAATTAGTATTCAGCTGTACCCTTTTATAAGAAATGAAATATAATACGTACATTTTCTCTAAAGCAAGAAATTATGGTCAGAAAATATAAGGTAATAGTGCAGATTAAACATAAAGGACAAAGAGCCGCATGGATTGGTTTAAAAATAAAAAATCAAACTTTTAATAATTTTTAAGTTAAAAATAAAAAATACATAAAAACCTATTTTGATTTTAAACTTTTAAAAGTTATTTTTAATTTGTTTTAAATTATTTTCAACTCTGCATCTTCTGTCCCAATTTTTCCAAACTGTATTTCATAATTTTATTTTGCTAAAATCTCGACCTCCTTAAATGGTGATGTAACTATACTCTCTTTAAGGCTTATGAGAGAAAAAAAATCGAAAAATTAGCTTATAAGTTAATTCAACTATTAATTATCACATAATCAATATAATGATTTGTTTATTTTCTGTTTCTCCATATTTTTCTCTTAATATGCATTGCATATTTTATTTTGCATGTGTATTTATTCGTTTTTCATATTTAAATTATTTGTTTCAACTATATGAATATTTCTTTTCATTTTCTGGATCCAAATTTACAAAATAGTTAAAAGTTTATTTGTTTTAGCCAAATTAAGAGAGATTTAGCTAAAAAAACATTTTTGGACCAAACTATAAAAAAAAGGCATTTTTGTTCCTTTCTCATAGTTTAAGGGCATTTTTGACCCTTTTCCCTTATTTCAATCATGTATTGTTTCTTTTTCGGATGAAATACATAAAGTATTTGATTGAAATTTTATTTATTTCTTCTTTAGATGCCATATTTATTCGTTTTAACAGTTCTTTCTCTGACGTTGATCAGACTAACATTATTTTTAGTCTAATAAAAAATAATTATTGTTAAAATACAGTTGTTCCAATTTCTTTTAACAAAAAATTTCTATTGAATTAGCCTTTGAAAATATAATTTAAACAATTTGCGAACTTAAAAGAGTAGAAATATGTATTTTATTCTACAAAAATCACGTGAACAAAAATTTTCATATGATAAAGCATGTGTTACACACACATCCACGAGTTGTAGCATTTAAATGATTGTAGCTATCAAATTACCTAGTTAACGGGTGATTAAATAATATACATTAAATAAATTCAGTAAATTTTAAAAGGTCATAATCTAGTCTGCCTATAAAATAAGATCACTTTTCTATTGTCCGTTAATTTAATAAATGATAATATAATTATATTTGCTTAACTGGTGACACATCAAAGTCAATGTAGGATAACTCTTGAATTACTTGTAAGTTTGTAAATTTTAATAAATTTGTTTTCTTCCTTACTTCATTGCTTGTTTCTGAATCCAACCACATTTTTAAATGAAGTGGATATTGCCAAGAAAGTCTTATTTTTTTCTATAATATAGTTCATGCGCGTGCATTAATATGTCGACATTTTGATTTTTTAAATACTTAAAATGGAATGTATTAGTAGATCCTGATAGTCACTTTTTAATTAAAAAAGATTATATACATTAAAATAAAAATCCATAATTACCTGGAAAATAGCCTTTTTAATTTGCATCTTCCCTTTCATTGTGTGAATGACATAGCACTCTTAATTAATGCCCCTAATAATACATTATAGAAAAAAGATTATTTGTTAAAATATATATATACACTTACATACATACTTAAAATACAATGACGATACATACATACACACACAAGACGCTATAAAATGATGTATGATATTGTATGTACGGTGATACTAATAGGACATACACAATATTTATGTATGACTTGTGTGTCATATTACTGGGAAAATTGGTTCAACCACCAATTAATTTTAATTAATAAAGAGTGACATCAATAATACAAACATTTGATTTTTCTATACTCATTTTTTACATTCATGTGGGTTTGGGCGGTTTGACACTCTCAAACCCAAAGCTAAACGTATTACTAAGAATACCTTCATCGTTAAGCAAATAGCTAGATCACATACATGATATACCCCTTACTTTAACATGGATTGTAAGGTGTATATTTGATTTGGTTTTATACTATTCAATTTTGATTTTTCAGTTTTTAATTATGAAAAAGTGTAATTCAATTCGAATCAAAATTAATTTTTCGATTTGATTATTCAGTTAATTTTAATAATTAAAAAAATAATCAAAGTTATATTGTCACTTTGAACATATATGTGTGTGTAATATAATCTCTTAAATTTACTATCTAATGTATATCACAAGCAAAACGTACAACATAATACTTAAAAGTATACCAATTATAGATGTCTAAACATAAAAGATAAATTAAATCATACTGAAAGATATAACTAAAAAGGGATATACAAAAATAATATAATTCGGGTTTTTCGATTTATCAATTTTTATTTTTCTAAATTCGAAACCAGATAATAGGGGTGTACATGATCGAGTTGGTTCGGATTATCCAAATATCAAATAAATTATTTGTATTAAAAAAAAATTATAAACTAAAGAAAATTAACAAAATTCGGATTTTTTTTGAGTTTTTCAACCGCGGGTTGGTTTGGGGGTTTTCAAATGCCAAACCAAACTATTTTTGTCGAATTTTTATTTTTTAAAATCAAACCAAACAAATAAATCTCAGGTTTTTGGAATTTTTTGATAAAGTATCCATACAACATATAATTAACTTGTGCTCCAAATAATTTTTTATAAGTCCAACCAAAATACAACTATCTAAGGTGTTTCTTTACAAAAAATAACATAAAATATGAGATGGGTGATGACACTAAAATATTCAAGAAAAAATAATATTGAAATCATATAAAATATAAATATTGCAAATTGATATGTCATAATTTAGAAATACTAATTGTGCAAAAATAAGCCTAATAAATAGTAAATACATGATTAAACATTAAAGAAAAAATAAATTAGATTATGTATTTTAAATGTCTAAACTAATGTAAAACTAAAGAACAATTATTCAATATTGTTGTCATTTTTAGTGTTGAATCAATTTATTTTGTTAGCATTAGTATTGATTTAATTTTGAATTGAGTTTTATTAGAGTTACTAACATCTATGGACTATAACCTTATTAGACCATTCAAAATTCTAAGTCTCAAAAAATTTGAAAAAAATATGTTAAAAGATAAAAATTGTGAAAATGTATAAGTAATATTTAGAAATTACATCAAAATAAATATTTTTATATAAAATAAATTTAAAAAATTATATAGAATATAATGTCGGGTTGGTTTGATCTCGGATTGACTTCTTTAGTTAAAATCAAACCAACTCAAGTATAGTCGACTTTTTTTTTCTAAATATCAAACCAAGTCAAATCAAATCATTCATCGGACTTTTTTTGTTTTGACTCTTTGCGGTTTTATTCGACTTTTGGTTCAATTTTGTGCACCCCTATACCAGATAAAGTAAATAATTAATTCAAAATCAAATAAAACATTCAATCCAAATTATCGATTTGTTTTGCTACACTTAAAATTAAAATCCAAATTTAGAAACCAATACAATGCAGACATTTTAATGAAGAACAACTTTCACATATAACAAACTTAAAAATCAGATTTGAATGTTATAGTTATAGTCTGCATAGTTGCGCTTCATAGAAAAATAAAAATGTATATTTCACTATACATATACAAAAGAAAGCACTTCTATATAATTTGTTTTTGTTTCGATATACATATACAAAAGATCAATTGTATAATTTGTGTTTGTGTAAAGCGAGAAAGAGAGAAAGACAAAAGAGAACTGGATTGAGGAATATTTGTATTGTATATGTATCGGACGAAGATATATGCATTTGTATGTGTATATACAATTTTCTCACGCTTATACAAACAGAAAGACAATTTATACATTTCTGTTTGAATAAGAGAGAGAGGTGAGGGAGAGACAGGCGAGCGAGATATGAGAGAAGGAAACAAAAATATATGTATATATACAATTTTCTTTCGGCTTATACAAATACAAATACATTATATACACTTACGTTTGTATAAAAGCGAGAGAGGTGTGGAGAGAACATTCACCGAGAGGTGAAGTAGCAATAGTTTGCTATGTGGTACAATTAAATCAAACTATATTTATAACATTTAATTTGAATTAATGGTTTGCTATTATATATAATTAATTTTCCTTTAATTAATTACATAAATGAGATTACATACGTATTATTCACTTTGTGTGCCTTAAAATACGCTCAGATATAATAGGGCAAATCACAGAAATCATATACTTTTAAGGCAAAATTACAGTCTATCTCTCAAAGTTTATAATTACAGAAATCACTCAAACAGATTCAATAATACAAACGCTGATATATTAAAAAGAGGGGCCGGATACATTAATGGCAAAAATCAAAGCGTTGTTACATTAAAAGAGAGTCGGATACATTAATGGCCAAAAAATTAAAGCGTTGATACATTAAAAAGATGATTGAATACATTAATGACATTTTTGACTTAAGAAAAAAATGAGAATTTTTGGAGATTTGTAAATTTTATAAGAAATAATGATAATAAGTAAACTAAAAGGTGAGATTTCTGTAGTTAATTCAAAAGAAGTGCTGAATGGCCTGAAAATTTGGCCAGAAAATTTTAAAAACTATAATATCTTTTTTATTTTAAAATAAATTAATCTCTTTTCTATTTTTTAGTAAAAAAATATTAAATATAAAAAGATAAAAATATTTTTTTTTAAAAACTATATAGAAAAAATCTCATTCTTCTCTGGCCAAAAAGATTTTTCTTTAATCCAATATAATATTGAAAAAGTTACTCCACTTTAGTAGCAAATAGAATCTTATCTTTTTAAGTGGCAACACGTCAAGTCCATCCAATAATTTGTCACCAAATAAGAAACAATGGACAAAGTGAACTTAGACGGATTCTTTACTCTAATTCATATAGTTTTAATTGGGAACAAGTTATTTTTGGTCGGTTACACTTTGAATAAAAATTATTATATTATAATATAATAATGAGATAACAAATCTTAAGATATTAAATTAATAAAAGTAAATTCAAATTTGTAAACATCTTGATTTATATCGAACTACTTTATTATTATCCTTAAAAAAGAAATGTACGTTGACTAAAATCCATATTGCTTCCCAACCTATCATTTTGATTTAAAGCGCGCACTTCATTATCCTTTTGTGTTGTAATTAAACCTTTTATGGAATGAAATACTTCCTCCGTCCGAAATTATTTGTCATGTTACGATTTTCGAAAGTCAATTTAATTAATTTTTAAAGTTATATTAGATCATAGTAATTCAATATTTTAAACAAAAAACTTAGATATTCTAAAACTATATGACAAGTACTATAAATTACAACTTTTTGCATATTAATATGATGAAAAAATACATCTTAAAATGTTAGTCAAAGTTTTTATAGTTTGACTCTAAAACTAGAAATCATGACAAATAATACCGGACGGAGGGTGTACACCACTCCCAAGCCCCTAGGAGAAATGGAGAATTTAATAATAATAATAATAACAATAATAATAATAATAACAATAATAATAATAATAACGGAAAAAACTTAAAAATACCTTTGAACTATCAAAAATAGCTCACATATACCCTTAAATTATATTTTGGCTCAAAAATATCCTTGCGTTAAAGTATTGGGTCATATTTATTTTGTTTTATGGCCCACGTGTGTTAGTTTTTATGACTCACGTCAATATTGTTTTGGTTTAATATTTAATTACTAGCTAAATTCTAATTCTAATTGAATAAATGGAGAAGTTGCTTACATGTGTGGAGTAGTGGGGAAGTGGGGAAGTTACTTAGTAACTTCCAATTACCCATTAAGTTTTCCACTTTACCCATTACCTCTTCCAACTATTTATTAAGTGGAGAGTTACTTGTTAGTTTTAAAACTACTTATTATCTCCACTGATCACCATGATGGAAAGGTGAGAATGATGTTAATTACAATCTATTTAAAGGGTCCTCTCTCTGCCATAAAGATATAGTCTTATCCATCAAGACTATTTATAAAGTATAAGGCAAGAGAGGATAACAACTTCTGAAGAATGAAAAGAAAAAGACTTTCGCTCAATTCAAGTCAAGATTCTGAAAATCATTATGGCTGATTCAGGTATGTATTCTTGACTGAATTATCATAGTAACATATTTATGTGAAAATCATATGGTTCTACGATCATGAATAATTGATAGGATTTCTAAATGTTTAGATTGTTTATGTTTTCACAATCATTTAAATTCTTATAATTTACCCTTATTATTAACAAAGGTGTGTTAAATGTCATGTGGACGCCACATAAGCACCAAACAACTCTCACCTCCACATAGACTCATAAGACCTAATTACTAATTATGCCCTTATTATTCTTAAGAGATACAATTTTACCCATTCTCATTTCTCTAATACATAATATGATTTCCCCTCTTTCTCTCTAATACGATTTTCCCTTTTTCTCTCCTAGTTTTTGTACGGCAGGGGTACTATTGTCCCAAAAGTATGACAGATGATATCTACATACCATTTATGATAGTTCGGGGGTATATTTATCATTTTTCTCTTTATTATATCACATAGTCTTGCATGCTTAATTAAATAAAATGATCTTAATTGTTTAATGTTATCACCTAGTAAGCATGTTTAATTAAATAACTAAATAATAATGAAGTGGTCTTATTTGCTACTTGTAAACCCCACATAAATTGCATGAGATACGGCAGGACCTACATTTGTGGACCTCGAGAGATGCTTAACACCTTCCCCTCGAGGTAATTTGAACTCTTACACTGATCTCTGGTTCGTTGATCTTAGTTAGATTTAGCTAGGTTATTAGATAGGTGCCCTAACGCGTCTTAATTTGTTAGGTGACGACTCTTCAATCTAAAAATCCCAAAAGAGTTGTTAGGTCGTGATCAAAACCCATTTTGATGAAAAATGGGGCACGACACTCATTTTATGTGGGATCATTTTCTTTTTGTCAGTCTAAAAAAGAATGTCACATTTTCATATATGATAAGTATTTAAAGATACAATTTCTCTTTTACCCTTGTTGATCTCACTAAATCTTAAAGATAATAGTCCAATACATTTATGAGGAGAGAGAAAAGTGAATCTAGTTTTTAATATGACTATTTTTTGAAGGACAATTCGATAAAATTTCAAAGTCTTCATTATTTTATTAAACTTCGTGCCCAGTCAAATATTATGACATAAAATAGGATGGAGAGAGTATATCTAAAGTATTTCTCATTTACTCATATATATATATATATATATATATATATATATATATATATATATATATATATTATTAAGTTACAAAAAAATAGGTGTAGATCTTGAGTTTATAACTTATTCGCTAGTATTTATGTAAATTTTCCAATTAATAAATTAAATTAAATAAATAGTCCAATTTTGTTAAATTAGTCAAAAAAAATAATTGTTCTAATCCCAATTCTTTCATCCTCTTACTATAAATAGGTGTCTCATATATAACATGTTCACTAGATCTATACTAATTAGCAATATTGAAACATGAAGACCATGAAAGCAATTGTTATAGTTATTTTCTTCCTTGTTTTTTCTGTATGCTCTAACTTTGGTGATTCTTCATTTGAAGATTCAAAAGTGAAGAGGCATTTTGATGTTGTAAATGAAGATAAAATTGCCAAATTTCCTCTTGGGATGATGCAAAATAGAAGACTATTGGTTTGTTATTGGTGGTGCTACCCTTTATGTCGATGTGCTCATAAATAAATTTATTAGCATGTTTGATTGGAAAACTATTCAGATGCTTATTTGTTTATGGTGAAAACCTAATTGAGATGTATAATTTTTTGTGTTGAAGATATATTATGGCTAAACACCTTTTGAATCTCCAATTCTTATTTTATTTTTTATAAGAGTATATATTTTTTATTTTAATTTGTTTGTCTCATTTTCTAATTTGACACAAAAGTCATGATTTTAAACTACATATATAAGATAAGACGGTAAAAGTTATTTTTTAGAATATTTAGTACGTCTAATTAATACACTTGCAATATGAAACCATCACCTCCAAACCTACATAAATTTGAAACCAAATTCAATTCGTATTCAATTCATTTTTATCAAGTTGATTACGGGTTGAAAATGGTTACTTCAGATTAACTCATTTTTGAAATAGAAAAGGATTCATAAATATATCTCATATATGGAAAAAGATTCATAAATACCCTCTTATTTTAGCCAAACACATGCAATCCCTTAAATTTTCTCCAATTTTTTATTGTAAAAATTAAAGGAATCCCATAGTCTAAGATCTTAATTACATTCTATCCCTAATAATTTTAATTTTACAAAAATCTCTTTAAAATAGATGCAGCGAGATACATAGGTGACATGCAAGATACGTTATAAAGGACACATTGTAACAAGATATTGTTGCGTATAAAAAAGAAAAAAACGTAAAATTTATTTTTGTTATATTAATTTCCTAGATTATCGCGTAACTGATTATAAGCATTCCATATCCTAATAGGGGACTGTTTCACGTTTTCAAATTCTAAAACATTTATCTTCTCCATTGAAGACTATTTTTGAACAAAAAGGTTTGAAAAATTCGAAATTTCAAAAAGAAACTTGATACAAAATGAATATATATATTTTGTTGAGGCATTCAGGAATTTGGGCGAGTGAAAGTTAATTATGAAGGTTGCAAAAGTGACGGAATTGTTGTTGGACAATCAATTCATTTCTGAATCTCAAAGCAGCCATTTTAGCCGAGCTGGAGATCGATGAGGTAAGAAAAAACATTCTATTCCAATGAAAATCAAGAACGACATGGGTGTTAGACTATATGTAGAAGTGAAAAAAAGTGAGTCTGATTTTGCAATGTATCCCTTATGTATTGATACAACTGATAAAATTGGTGGTGAGATACATAACTTTGATTGAACATGCAGAGAGATTACGTGTTCGAAGGTACAACAAGGGATACAGAAGTTCTTGCAATGGTTGAATCAATAATTTGTGATTCTATTATATTTCAGAATTAGATGTTACAAATTACATAATTGATTCAAACAACATATTTTATCGCTTTTATATTTATAATGAATAAAGTTTACTGATTATTTTGATAATTTTGATTTAATATTTATGAGTTTTGCTGATACATTTAAGAATTTGTTATGATTTTTGTGTGCAACGTTATTTTGATACGTTTATTTATGACTTATGATGTTCAATTCCATAAATTATTGTGATTTTTGTGCAAAATATTATATCCGATATACAAATAATTATATGTGTTTGTATCGTATACGTTTTGTGTAAAATTTAATATTTTATGTCGACTATGTGTAATGTATCATATACATAATAATTAATATAGCGTATACAGTAAATCATAAATAGTCTATCTATTTTAAGTAAGATATTGTATCTTAGTACTTATATGATACATAACTGTACACTTAGGTAACTCATCAGTGTATTTATCATAATAAATATGAAGACATGTATAATATATATTATTATTTCATGTATCATATAGATTACACCTATTGTTATCATATACATTATCACAAATTTGTGTCGTAAACATTAAATAAACAAAATATATCTACTATTTATAATTTTTTAAAAGATATTTTAGAATACTATTTTGTTTCAGTTTTATAATTTTCAATTCAATAAGTTTTCCACTAAACTTTTTAAGACGCCTTTTTTAGAATGTATTTCAATGTATTGTGATTTTGTATGTTTTTGATACATTATATTGAATTTTTACTGTTAGGAAATAAAGTTTTCTCAAATTGGTCTTCATTGATGATGATTTAATATACTGTTTAAATATAAGAATTTATAAATGAATACCAATATACATTATGAGATTAAAGGAACAAAATATATTGACATTAAAAGATAATAAAACAAGTTTTTAGAGAAACGCTCCAACACTTAAGTTAATGTATCTTGAAAATAGTACTAACTAAAAACATCGTGTATCTAAATACACAACAAGTATTTCAGATTAACTAACGCATCATGATCCGGTGGTGTGAAATGTTGCTTAGGTTTTGAGGAATCGTCAGTTTCACTAACATATCCTGCTTCGGATTTTGACTCTCGTATTTTCATAGCAAGTTTGCGTATCTTGTGTGTAGATAATAAGATCGGAAAGCATCGGATTGGATTGGAATTCAACCAAAACGGCTACAAACAATCCACAATCCCTACAAATGCAGAAAATACATTACAAAAACGAATTGAACATATACTTTAAAATAAAATTTTATAAAACTTACGGTGTGTCGCTTCCTTGATGAGTGTCTTGTTCATATTCAACGAGAAGAGGGTGTTCTCGTTCCAATAAACTTCCAGTTTCCTTGTCCTTATAAGCATCAAGAGATGACAAGTCAGTTCGCTCCGACTTATCGAAAAATCCACTGTCCTAGAGGTCGCCCGAATAAGTTTTCTTAATACAGTTAAAATTACAGTGATTATCATATTTGTATCTAATACACAATATTGATATTTGTATATGATACACAATAAACCTTAATAATGTCGTTTATGTATTATATATAATAAGTGAAGATTGATACTTAAATAATCATATTACAAGACAATGTATGTCATTAGTTGAGAATGATACATTATAACCTAATACATTGAGAATAAAAATCAATCTTTTTTTGAATCAGTTAAAAGAAAAGCTTGAAAATAATAACTCATTAACCTTTTACTAACTTTATATATTTGTATTTAAGTATATGGTATTTTAGTAATAATACATCGTGAAGTTCATTAATGTATCATTCATGTTTTGATACATTGAGAACATAATGAAAAATTGGTGTTTTGAATCAAAACTTAAATTGCATATTGATAAATCACAATATGAAAACATTAATATCTCGATAAAGTTCATAACAATTCAAATCCCTAATTGATTCAATGATTGAGCAATAAAAAAAGCAAAAATAGATTCGAAAATTTAGGATAATACTTTTCTAATCCTTTTGTCACGACCGAAATCTAGACCCCAGACGAGATCGGCGTCGTTGACCTCTCAGAGGTCGCAGACAAGCCTACTTACGTCATTCTTACTTCATCTAGGTTAATTTTAGCGGAAAATTTGAAACTTTTTGTTTCTTAACATACTTATTAAACATTCTCATCATTACATAGTTGTTCACCATCAACCATCTAATATTAAGATCATCAAATGAAAGAAATAGTATAATATAGTAATAAAGATGTACTTGCCAAAATGGCACCAATACAATGTCTGAATAAAACAGGAAAGAAACGCTAGTGGAACATGCTTCACTAGCTAAAGCCTATATCTAAGCTAGATAGTAACGGTAGACATCCTCGAAAGCATGAGGGCCTACCAAGTCCAGATGAAAGCTCCACGTCCGGATAACTGCAACGTCAACCTGTACGCTCTAGCGTCCACCTGTGCCTGCACCTAAAATTGTAGAGTTGTATAGGGTTAGTACACACTTGTACTAAGTATGGGTATATGCAAGCACACACCAAGGACATGCATGAGAAAGAATAGCTCTTTCCTAACAACATGATTATGGAAAGTCAAGTCAGTGGACTTGCCAAATTGGGATTAGGAAAGTTAGTGAACTTTCCAAATTTGGATTAGGAAAGTCAGTGTGCTTTCCAAATTTGGATTAGGAAAGTCATGAGCTTTCCAAATTTGGATTAGGAAAGTCATGCCATGAGAGTAACATGCATCATCATACTTATCATATTGCACACAGCACATAACATCTTACACATAGCACATATCATATAGCATACAACACATAACATCTTTTATAACATTCATTCATATGCCATGAGACCTTGGAATCATGGACTTGACATTAAGACTTTCCAAAATGAGGGCTCAACATATGGGACCTCAACTAGGGAGTCTTCATTAGCAAACACAGAGTCTGCTTCATTCATTCATACGTACTTCATTTCATTTCGTTCATAGGCCAGTGTAACACCAGCTATACCTAGGTGTAGTTTAAGACTTTCATCGGGTTTGCTGTGCAATGATCAAGAATAACCTAGTGTCATTACTGAGTCTAGCTCACCTCTTGATTATCCTATCCTAACACCTTTGGTATCATTCATTTCATTATGTGCTTCATTTGAGGCTGGCCTCATTCATTCATTGGGAACTTTAACTTTAACCGACATAGATCATGTGAGCATCATGAAATCCAGTGTCTCCCCACACCGAAAAGAGGTGGAATCACCGGCCAAGTGACCCAAAACATGCTAGCGTACATGGGAATTTAACCCCGCCAGATCCCTATATTGGCAGTATAGGTTCGAAGACTAGGAGATATAAGGAGACCCATACCCGGCAAGCCGGACAGTCTCATCTCATGAGAGTTACGTGAACCTCCGCCCTTCCCGAAAGAAGGCATCACCGCTCATAGCTAGTCTATCGGTGCTCAGTATAAAGTTCCATTACATTCAACTCATACGTCATGGAAGCTGGCTTCTAGTATGAGGACATCATAGCTCAATAGATGATTTCTCATCTCATCATTAGTATTAAGTGTGTTAATCTCAATACTTTCATTAGAGTGTTCATAGAGACTGGTCTCTTCATTAACTTTACACTCTCATAGGTGAGTACGTTTTGGTAACATTTACTTAGGCTCATTTGAGATTGTTCTCATCTTTTACATTAGCCTCATATCATGTTGTCACCACATTCATTAACATTAGCACATTGCTCTTCATAATTACTCACCCCATTTTACGTGAATGTTCATTTCATCATATGCCAATATACTTGGCCATTTGTGTGTTTCACATCTTACTTAACCCTTCTAGGGTTTCGTCATTTCATTACATAATAATCATTTCATCGTATGCAATGCACTTGGCCATTTAGTGTGTTTTACACTCGTACTTAACCCTTCTAGGGTTACTTTTCATTACATACATCTTAGGATCACTTATCTTTATACGTATGCTAGACTTATGGGTCTATACATACAAGCCATGAGGCTTCATTCATAGTTCGTTAAGTGACTCATATCTTCCTAAGATTATGTAGTACAAGACTTATGTATCTTGTATATATGCCAAGATCTGGATTTCGATCTAAGTAGGTGGCATTATTCTTGAACATTTAATTCACGTATGACTTATGTATCAATACGGAAATTTGGGCAAGGAAACCCAAGTTCGAATCACTTGGACAATATTTACATTTTTCATTGATTTTATTTTTAATTTTCATGACATTGGGACTCTAGATCAAACCCCAACATCAACATTCTATCTTTAATTTTCTCCTTAATTTTCCTCTTAATTTGGCCGAAGGGTTGTGGGTTCGAACCCCCACAACCCCTTTTTATTTTTCCTTAAAGTCTTATTGTCCCATTTCGCCTAAACCAAGAGGTTGTGGGATCAAACCCCCACAGCCTCTTTTATTTATTCTTAATTTTCGCTGGGAATTGGGAGGTTGTGGGTTCGAACCCCCACAACCTCCTTATTTTTACTTTTAATTTCGCTAGAGGCTGTGAGGTGGTTCGAACCCCCACAGCCTCCTATTTTATTTTTAATAAAATTCACTAGGCTAGGCGTTTTGGCAGTGAGGTTGTGGGATCGAGCCCCCACAACCTCACTTTATTTTTCTTAGTTATTTCGCCTTCTCCTTTCCAGCCTTGAGGTCGTGGGTTCGATTCTCACGGCTCACATTTTCTTTTCTTTAATTTCTCTTCTTTCATTCGCTGCCTGGAGGTCGTGGATTCGATTCCCACGCCTCCCATTTATTTATTTAAATTTTTATTCTCTCCTTTCCCAACCAGCGATTCAATTTCGATTCCCCCAACCCATTTCTTTTTTGCGAATTTAAACTGCCACACGGGTGAGGTCACAGGTTCGAATCCTGGTGGCCTCACCCCTTTAAAATTCATTAAATTTCCAGATTTCTTCATTAAACTTTATCCTAAACTAAAATTGTATTTTTGGCTGGAACTTTATCATCTTATTAACTTATTTTCACCAATATTTTCACTTGAAAACTTAGGACAATTCATGGATCGTTTGTTACTTTTTGAGGGGGTATTTCATGGATTAGTTTAGCCAAAATGTTGACACTCAAATCAGCCCCATCTCCATTTTAATGAACGTCATGATTACATAGATTTATACACGTAAAATTACAACCAAAACAATATCAAACTTGAAGCCATAAATCGAGCCTCATTCACAATGAGTTCACTGTAACATTTTGCACATACACACACACTTGCACAAACGCTCGAATGCATGGCTGTCTTTCTTACGATTTCAAGTATACAATCAAAATCATGTTCATTACGAAATCATAACATACCTAAATCTACCAGCAATCATACCCAACCTACGATTCATTGGGAGCTAGTGACAGGGGCATGCAAAAGGGGAAACAATCCTAGTTTTCGAATGAACAATATGAACCTTAAGGGGTCTCTTGGGAAAGGGACCAAGAGAGAAGAAAACTCATACCTTATTTTGACGTTCAAAACTTGAAGTTTCTGCCCAAAAACTCTCCAAAACTCACGTCCAAGCCAAGTTTTCAACACAAAACTTTCGACGGAAAAATCCTCTCTTTGCCTAACGTGTTCACTTAGCCTGTTTTCTTATATTTTCTTGTGAGTTCTTCAAGTGTGAAGAACTCTAGTAATTTTTCTGTTCTTGTAGTTGTTTTGGCAGAGAGTAGTCGTGAAAGAGAATGGAGAAACGTGAGAAATGAACGTGATAGAGTGTTAAGCGTGAAAGATAGTTTAGACTTAGGTAAAGACTTAGTCAACTAGGACTCTTTCAAACCTTTAAAAAATCTGATTTTTATTTTATTTTAAATCAGCTAATGAATAATAATTATTAATTAATTTTATTAATTCAATAGCTTAAATAAAAATCACATAAATTCATTGCTTGCACCTAGGTTCGAACGCGGGTGGAGCAAGACTTAACTTCAAGAGCTCCATTTCGTCTCTCTCTCTCCAATTTGCCCCTCGACCTTATTAAATAATTAATTAATTATATATTTAGGGTAATTACGATATTACCCTTAGCCTGGTAAAAGACCATTTTACCCCTAGACCCTCAAAACTTAAGATTTCCTCTTTTTAAGTCCGGTAAAGACTCCTTCGATTAAATCTTCGTATTCGAGAGCCCTACATGGTTGGTTCCAACCTTTCCAAGCTCAACTAACTCCCCAAGTTGGTTGGCTTGGTCGTAGTAAGGGTTCTCAGGTCTGGTTCTACGCGCATCGATCCGTGTGAACCTTGGTCTAATCGCAAGCATTCTTGACACCTTAAGCATTTCTTATCTTATTCATTTTTAGGGTCGTTACACTTTTGTTAGGGGTTTTCCCAATCTTTGCTTTTGAAGAAGAAGGCACATCATTCTTCACCTTCTCAAATACTCACATTGGCCATGACTAGGGGATCATGCAATTTTTTCGATCTATTCTCAGCCCAACCTAAATCTTCATGGTCATAAACACGATTAGTGTTGGATGACATTATCTGGGTAATCCCTAAACTAAATAAAGGAGAATCGTCCATAAATGTATCAGATTTTTTCCTTAAAAAAAACTATCAAGTATGAGCGGAAGTGAAGAAATTGAAACAATACCTAGAAAGTAGTGAGAAATTCTTTGACTGGAGAGAAAAATATCCTGAAATTCAAATTAAAAATTAGAATGATAAGATTATGGGAGAGAATATGGCGTTATTTCAGGAGAGAAAAAATAGGGAGAGAAACATAGTTTAGGAGATATTGAATTATGTATCTGGAAGTTGGATTTAAAAAGTAAAAAAGGAATTTTAGTAATATTTTAAAAAAGAAGGGAATAATAGAAAATAAATAAACTAATGATGTGTATATACCGTTTAGCAGTGTTCCGTTTTTTATGTACCGTTTAAACAAAAAATATTAATTTTTGTGATTTCTTTATTTTTATTTATATTCTTCAATTGCCGCTTTGTATTTTGAAAACCAATGTGTCCATTAAATTTCAATTAAGAAAATAAAAATTAATGAATAGATATCAATTTTTAAAAAATAAAATATTTATTTCCTTATTTTAAGGTTTTCTCTTTATTTTTGCATGATAAAAAACTAATGAAAGTGCTTTGATTTTCTTTTGTGAACATTTGACTAAATTAAATAACACCATGTACTTTATTTCTTTCATATCATTCAGACTACCTGAATTTACGCAAATATTCGATTTCTAATTTTTTAATTCACTTTAAAATAATCTCATCTTCAGCTCGATAAAGACTCTTGTTCATTGCTAATAACATTACTAAAAATGCTAAAACTTGATAGACTTCGTCGGGATATCATTGATTTTTGTAAGAAAATTGACGGACGTTCATTGGCTATATTTCACACAAAAATATAAAAAATGCTCCTTAAGAAATTATTATTATTTTAAAAAAAATAATATGCTCAGCCGTTAATTTTTTTTTCTTAAAATAAAACTAACGAACATACGCCAAATTTTAAAATACTAAACTGCATTTGAAAAACATAAATAAAAATTAAATAAATCATAAGATTAGTAATTTGTGTTTAAATGGTACATAAAATATAGGATTCAAGGGTTAGAACGGAACAATGCTAAGATAGAGTATCAAAAAAAAAAAAAATTAAGGCAAGTTAAAGTGTTATCTATTATTTGGCCTTTTTTATTTTTGATTTAAGAATATCTCTAATCTATTTTCTTTTTTGGCTCAAGAATATCTCTAACCTATTGGAAATGACTCAACCCTCCCTTCCTCCCTCCCCCACCCACCCACACCCTCCTTTCGTACCATCTTTTTGTTCTAAAAATACCTTTAACCTTTGTTTTTGATTCAAATATACCCCTCATTCCCTCTTTTAATCTTAAAAAACCCTTCTTAAGAGAACGTGACGTGTGATAAAATGTCTATTCTTGAAAGTAATTGTGTCCATATATCATAAAAGTTATGAATAAGGGCGTCCTCCTATATATTAGATAACTATCACACAAAAATAACAAAAATGCACAAGCATTCGTTAATAGGGTACTTTGTACGTCACAAATATTATAGCCAGTTTCGAAGTTAGAAATTTTATTAAAGGTGTCCAAGCATTACATAAGCAAAAAAAATGATGAATGGGTGCACTGAAAAATTTAAAATTAGACTAAGTGATATTATTTTTTAATGAATAAATGTTTCAAAATTTTAAAAATCAAACTGCATGATATTTAGCTTTAATATTTGTATTAAGGGAAAGGGGGGGGGGGGAATTCAACTTAAAATAAAATTATTTTTACGTTTCAATTTCAAGCTTTACACTGATCTATGGTGACAACGTCAATAAAGACTAACTAGACATAAAAAAATGAAAGCAAAATCAAATGACATCTTCTTCTTTTTTTCTCTTTTAACAGTGTTATACAAATATTAAAATTTGTTTATAAACTCTAAATTGAATAATTACGTTTAATTTTATTTCAAACTTTAATTAAAAAAAACACAAATTTATTAAAAATTCAATTGGTTTTATAAAAAATTTAAGTTATATATTTCTAACAAAATTACTTAACCATTATTTAGAAAGTTTGTTAATTACTTTAGACAATTAAAGAAATAATAAAATAGGAGTTCTTTCAAAAATGATTATAAAGAGAAGTGGCTGAAGGATTCAAACTGCGCGCGTGGGCATCACAAGAGAGCCTCAAGCCATTGGGCCACGGTACTATATTGTGTTAAGGGTATTTAAAGTGTTAAAATTAATTATTTTGAACAACATTTTATTTATGTGTACATTATAATTTTTTGCTGAACGCCCTCAAAACATTGTAGCATATATGTCCCTGATTATAACATGTCTTATCATGAACTATCTAAGAGTAACTAAAAAATATTCTTTTTCATAAAAAAATAATAATTGATTATGACCAAAATGATTATCATTGCGTTACAACATGAATGTTTCATTGATCTTCTACGTATGATATGCCAAAAATACTTTACCATACTCAGCGGCGGATCTAAAAATATTTATATAGCATATATTAATGAGATAAATATTAAAAATATATTTGAATTTTTATTTTTTTTTACTTTCATACCTAAATATTGAGAGGATGAGTTTGATACATAAACTATCACTTATAAGTTTAAGAAATACGCCTTAGTGGTGTGTGTAATACACTCTCTCTTTTCTTTAATTTTTTTTTTATACATGACATTTCACATGGATAAAATAATATTAATTAAAAATTAAAGATTAAAGTATTAGATTCTCCCAAATTAATATTTTTAAAAAATGAAAATTTTAATTATTTTCCTTACCCCACTCCATCATCTCCTCCCGTACCCTCCTTCCCCTCCCCCCCAAAAAAAAAAAAAAAATCTACCCCACCCTATTTAACCCTCCGTTTCTAATTTATTTTTTTATTATATTTTTCTGTTAGACAAGTGCATATATTTTTAGGATTTATTTTTCTACTTGTAATATAAATAAATAAATAAATTTGTGGCGGCAAGTAATAAATACTTTCTTAAAAAGATTAGTGTATATTTAACAAAAAACGAGAAAAAAATGAAAGTAGGGGATTAGATGGAGTGGAGTAGAATTATTTTTTTTAAAAAAAACTAATATTTAAATTATTATTTGAAGAGGGAGGAGGTGGGTGAAGTTAAAAAAATTGAATACTTTTTATAAAAGAAGTTTAAACAAAAAAAAATTGAGGATGGAGGGGGGGGGGTTGAGAGGAAAAGATAGAGCGGAGTAAGAAAATATTTTGCATTTTATTTTATAAATAAATATTGATTTGGGATAATAATTTCTTAATTTTTTTAATTTTTGTCGAGTTAGACTGTAGTTCATGTAAAGTGCGATGTGTTAATTTTTGAAAAAAATAAAAGAGAGCACATACGCACACATGAAGAGAGTGTAATAAAAGAGAGTGATGTGTTTCTCAAACTAATAATTGATAGTTTAAGTATGAAACTAAAAAATATATCTCGTCATTTGACACTTTATCTCTATATTGATACAATGTATAAAGATGTGTCTATAACAAAATGACACCACTTGATGAAAATAATCTAGTGATGTGTTGTGGTTCATTTTGCTGCTTTTGGTGTTTTGAGGACTGAGGTTGGGGGATTCAAACCTTATCCTTCTATAAATATCAACATTGTTTACTGCAAAATCTACATTATGTGTGGGTGTGCGGTTTGACACTCTCAATGTCCAAGGAAAAAGATTTTTTGTAGGTTAAGGAAAAGGGGAAGTAGGATAAAAAAAATATATTCATAGATTATTAAAAATTGGAGCAAATATATCTTTTGTTAAATTTTTGGAATTAAAAATAGGAAAATTTTTATAATAAGACAAATATGTGTTATGAATTTAGTAATTACAGTCATACAATTACATTACATAGATGTATAAAGGTTTTAAAGCAAATCTTCCCCTCTTAAATGGAGCATAAGAGCAAGTTGTAGCATATGAGTATTTGTAGGATTTTGATATTTTTAATGTTTTCTTATAAAAAGGTAGAATTTTCAGAAACTAATTGGACATTGTTCATATTTAGCCTACTCAAATAAGGAAGAAATATAACTAGTTGAATCATTTATAGGAAAAATATTATATCTAAAAGTATTTCTCCTTTACTCATTTATATAAAAGTATATAATATTATAGATTAAGAGTGTGTTTGGTATGAAGGAAAAATGTTTCCAATTTCCCATGTTTGGTTGGGACAAAAGTTTTGGAAAATGTTTTCCAAATCAACTCACTCATTTGACCCTTCAAAAATTAAGGAAAACATTTTCCAAAACTCTCCTCCAATTTAAAATTACATTTTTTGGGGGAAAAACATCAATTTTAAAAAAATATGTTCAATTTCAAAATTTTATTTTTTCACCCGATCCTTGACCCCACCGGTCACACACCCCCTCAACCCCCCTCCCCCAAAAAATTAATTTTGCTTTTTAAAAAATATTTTCAACTTCAAATTTTATTTTTAAACTCCTAACCCCCCCCCCCAAGACAGCCCCCCACCCACCCCAACCCCCCCAAAAATTAATTTTGCTTTTTAAAAATATTATCAACTTTTATTTTTATTTTTCACTCCTACCCCCTCCCCCTCCCCCCCCCACCCACTACCCCACCCCCACCCCAAAAAAATAATAATTTTGATTTTAAAAAATATTTTCAATTTTTATAAATTATTTTTTAATCTAGTAAAAATAAAAGATGTCTCGCAAAAACACTTTTCATTTATAAATCAAACACTAAAAATCATTTTCGGAAAATATTTTCTACTCACCAACCAAACATGAGAAAATAAGTCCAAAATCTACTTGTTTTCCAGGAAAACATTTTCTAGGAAAACATTTTCTACCAAACACACCCTAAGAGTCTATTTGACACTATTATTGAAAGTTCAGAAACACTTATTTTAAAAAAAATAGTTTTGTTGAAAAATTGAGTGTCTCACAAATTTGTAAAAATGCTTTTAAATGGAAGCAAAACAGATCTTATGTTGTTGGAAGAAACCAAAAGTTTCTGTTTTTTTTTAAATAGCATAACTTAGAAACAAAGAAAATTATTTTTCTCAAGACTAAAATAACATTTTCATATATGCATATTTATTAATATATTTCTTATTAATTAGCATATTTCATAAGTTTGGTTGAATTTCATTGAAGAATTTTATTTTTTTATTTTTTTATTTTTGTATGATAATTTTATAACGTTAATATATTATTATTTTATATATTATATATTATTTTATGTATTAATTTGTTGAATTAGAAAAAAAGGTAACAATAATATTTTTACAAAGATTTGAAAAATAAATAAAATAATAACAATAAAAGACTTTAGCCTTCCAAAAAAGGTATAAAATTGATTGGAAATTTTACATGTAAATTTTATTTTTAAAAATAAAAATAAAATTAAGTTTTTTATAGTATATATTTAAAATAGTTTCTCTTATAAATATTAGCAAATAAGTTACTTTTATAGACCAAATAAATACTAGGAAATAGGTTACTTTTATAGTATACATAAATACTAGCAAATATAGTATACATAAACTATATTTGCTAGTATTTATGTAATTTTTCCAATTAATAAATATATACATAATAAATGGTCCAATTTTGTTTGGCTAATCCGTTGAATTAAGTCACAGATGATGAATCCATTTTGTGTAACTGAAGTGCATTTTTTATCTAAAGATGTCATTAATGTGACGCACCAAATTAAGTAAAAAACAAATAAATGCTAAACAGCTAAAAAAAGATGGCCAAAATTTGGCCAGAAATATATAAAAACTATACTAACCTTTTAATTTAAAATAAAGGAAAAATGCATTAAAGGAAGAATTTGGTTATTCCAAAAACCTTTGCAATTCTCAGTATAATTCTAGATTCTCATAACTTTATTCTCCTAAAATAAATTGGGAAAATATTGAATAACTTATAAAGCGACAAAAATTATATGGGTTTCGAATAGAATATACAAAATATTATAAAGTGGCAAAAATAGTAATATAAAAATTTAGGTACTATGAATTTTTTATTTTTTTAACTTTCATACTCTTATTCTTGATTTTATCATTTGATTTTATAGTATAAATTGAAAACACTTGCGTAAAAAATAAAGGCGTCTGATCAGTTTTTATCTCTTATATTATATCAATTTAATAAGTTGTGAATCATTATTTATATGTGTTACTAAAATGACTTCGAATTAACGGTATCATATAAATCAAATATTTATTTTAATTATAAATAATTTAATGTTAATATTTTCCTCTTGAATATAATTTAACGTCAATATTATTCTTAATTTATTTCCTCTTGAAATAAATGTTAGTTTTTTTTAAAAATACTCTTAGCTTGTTGTTAACTAGGGATATCACTTAATTATTTAAAGATGTAGTTTAATTTTTTAAAACATAATAATTAGCAAATATGCAAAACCACAACATTATGTGTAACTATCTTGATTGTTAAATAGGATCGTCGCTTATGAACCATATGATTTTAAGTATTTTAATAATGTGTATTTCTATTATTTCTAAAATGTTTTGAGTTTTAATTGCCGTTATTGAAATATTTCAAATTATATTTTTAATTTTATGCATAACTTAATTTTTTAAAACATAATAATTACTATAATTACCTTGTAGACAGTGAAGTTTTATTGATATATTCATATTAAATTTGGGTTAAATCTTAAATCACCATACATTGACCAAGTCAAATTACTGGTTGATAAAGTCGGATTAATATCTAAGTTAAAATTGTATGACTTAAATCAAGTCCAAATCACTTGGGCCAGTCCATTAAGTTGGCAAGATGAGTCCAACTCATGTTCTTCAGGCCTAGGGGTAAAAATTGCTCAGACCAAAATACCCCTAAAACCCTAACTCAAGCCTATATAAAGAGGTCTTTCTTCTGACCAAAAGACACACAAATACATACATACAAAAATGCATAGTTGCTATTCAGTGGTGATCTGCAAGTCTTCTGCATGCAAAGAAGTCTTCGTTCCAAGTGTTGAGCCGCAAATATAAATCAAGATCATTCGTGAAGAGAAAAATCAGAGGATTACATTTTTTATTAAAGATTTCATAAAGATTGTAACCTTCGCATAAATTCAAATTCAAATATTATTGGTTGCTTGCTATTTTTCCTTTCCTGTTTGCTGTTTTTCAAGAACAAAACTTTAGACGCATACATACCTAATTAGAGCTCATATTAATAACAAATATAAGTGATGAATCTCAAATCATCAAACTGGCATAACACAGAAGCACAACACTACAATATCAATGCTTGGCTCTTTGATTTGTTATCTAGGGTACAACACTACAATATCAATGCTTGGCTCTTTGATTTGTTATATAGGGTTGATACATATGAATTAAGTATTTTAAGTTTTGACTGTTATTATTAAACTATTTTACATTATATTTAAAAAATTATGTAAAATGTAATTTAAATTTATTTATATAATAACTACAATTAAATTACTTAATTTTAAAAATTCATAACTAGTTTCAAAAAAATATTAATTTGAGGAAAAGATAATATTAATATTATGACTATAACTATGTAAACTTAATATATTTTAACATATCATTTTATAACAAACATTTTTATTTTAATAAAACAACAAATAACACTAATAAAGAAAAAGATATTCATTATGAAACTTTAACAGTTCATGGTTAACAGATTTGTGTTGTCATTATTGTCAAAAACTATTGAAGATGTTTTTCTTTTAATTTGTTTTTTATAAAAATTTATTTTAAAATGATAAAGAATTTTCTATATCCATTTCGTATTATTATAATTTTTCAATGAAGCGACATCAACATTTCTATCCAAAATATTTATATGCGTCTCTTGTACTCAAATAAAGAAAATTAACTTGAATGAGTCTTTATTTAAGTATGATATGATTCATATACGATTGAGGATAGGAAGACAATTACATAATAGGATAAATATTATTGTATTTTCAGTTTTCTTCATATTTCGCTCATATACATTCTAAATATAATCAGATAAAATATATTTTTATTATTTAACTTTTTTCTAGAAATTCGATGTATAACAACAACTCCTTTAAATAAATACGAATACTTATTTTGCCAACTGGTCAATTTTAGATTTTTAATTTTGAATATTATAAATATAATTTTTTAATATTTAAATTTAGATATAATTTATCTTTTCTACATTATAAATGATAAATTAAAATAGATCATCTACACTTTACTCCTATTTTATACTTTTTAAATTTTTCTTTTGTCATTAAAAGATAAGAAATGGAAAATAAATAAACAAAAAAAGAATAAGTAAAAAGGAGGAATTTTTGAAACAAAAAAAGAGATATAATTTTTTACTTTTTTTTATTAAGTTTTTTACTACTATTCTTACATTTTAATTTTTTTTTTTGTAAAATAATTTTTTCTTTTTGTATATCTTGAAAATTTCAAGAGAGAAAGAATGGTTAAACTTATGTTTTGTTTGGTGGATTTTATGGTTCATTTTTAATGTTTAACTATGAAATTATAAATAATTAATATCATCCATCATTTTCAATGCATTGGAAATATAAATGAAGAGTATATTCAATATTTGAATTAAAAGGCAAAAATATCTAAAAAAAAAATAAATTAATTTATAATGTGAATATGTGTACTTTTATCATTCTGGTCAAATTATGGCCAAATTTTCTAGGTCAAAAAGATTTTTCAAAATAATAACATTATGTTAGCCAAATCAAGAACCACTAAATATATGCCACATGTACAAATGACAAGTTAGGTCAATTTTAATATAATTAAACAAAACAAAAGTTTGTCCTTGTCCTAACTCTTCCAACTATAAATATATGTCTCATATATGATATGTTCACCAGATCTAAAATATATTAAAACATGAAGACTATGAAGGCTATGACTATAGTTTTTTTCTTCCTTGTTCTTTTCGTATGCTCTAACTTTGGTGACTCTTCATTTGAAGATTCAAAAGTGAAGGGGCATTTTGATGTTGTAAATGAAGATAAAATTGCCAAATCTCCTCTTGGGATGATGCAAAGCAGAAGAGTGTTCCCTCGTCTTTGTCATTGGTGGTGCTTTCCAATATGTCAATGTTGAATAAATTTATTAGATGGGAAAATAAGATAAGATGCTTATGTGTTGATGGTGAAAACCTAATTGAGATATATAAATCTCATGTAGTCAACATCTTTTATGGCTAAATATCGTTTGCATCTCCAATTCTTCTTATACTTTCGATGATTGTTTTGCTTATCTAATCTTGATTTGATATGAAATTCTAAGAAAGTACTTATTCTTTTTTTATTTTCGTAATTTTTAGTTACAGATAAGTAGAATGTACGAAAATATCATTTGTCATCTTAAACATGTGTTAAAAAATAAAATTAAAATAATTATTAAAATAAACGACATATTTATATTCATTTATATCCATTAACATATGCATTTAATATTTTGTTTATAACGTATCTTGTAACCTCTAGGCTGTAAAGCAATTTATATCCATTAACATATGCATTTAATATTTTATTTTAATAATAAAATACTATACGCTACCAAAAATTAATAGTTCGCAGATAGCTTCACATTTTGGTATAAAAAATATTTCAAAAATCGTCCTTCGGGATGACTCA
The DNA here is from genome assembly GCA_022817965.1 of Solanum lycopersicoides. Classification (NCBI taxonomy): domain Eukaryota; kingdom Viridiplantae; phylum Streptophyta; class Magnoliopsida; order Solanales; family Solanaceae; genus Solanum; species Solanum lycopersicoides. The sequence goes on along the minus strand of CM040625.1, from coordinate 74,576,653 downwards.
GTTAATTTAGATAGTATTCACGCGGATGATCCGGGATTGATTCTCACATAGTTGAAAAATTTATCCAGTGCACATAGAATATTCACCCAAAGAGTAGAACAAAAATTATAACGACGGCGGATAATCTTAGGGTTAAAAAAATATTTCAAATCTTTTTCTTTGGTTAGAGTATGTCAAAACTGATACTGATAGGATGACACATCAATCAAATTATGTTATTCATTAAGTTTTTTTTTCTCCTATTATTCATTAAGATCATTTACTCGTATAGTCACATAAATATTGACAACATTAACTTTCAACTATTTAAATTTTACTAGTATTATTTTCATACATAGTGCTTTATCCCCTCTTTAATACCTACTATATAAGACATTTCCTTTTTAGTCTATCATGAAATAAATAAAATATTTTTTTATTTGACAAATATTTAACTACATTATTAATATTTTATTTATATTGGGTTTTACTTTAGCCAAAAATTCAACTCTCTTATTTAAAAATTTATTTAGGATAGTCAAGTCTCTAGTTAATACACTTACAATCTGAATCACCTCCAAACCAAATTAAATTTAAACCACATTGAATTCATATTTGACCAGCATTCGACCCGTTATTATCAATTTCATTGAAGGGTGAAAATAATTAATATATATTTACTTATTTTAAAATAATCGAGTTAAATATGAGCGAATTAAAATGGAAGGATTAAACAAATATGGATTGAAATTACTATCACTGGCCATAATAATTATTAAGGAAGATTAAATACTTCTAGTAAACGAGTAAAATATTTCTAAATATACAACCATTAATTAAATTACATAATCTACAATAAATATGATTTAACATCATAAATCAAGAAATATCGCTATCGAATTTTTTTTTGCTAAAATAAGGAGTTTCTTATATCAGTCACTGATAATCAGTGATAGCAAAATTAAATATATATCAAAACATATTACTTTTCTAAAAAATATAAACATACTCAACTAGCTTTTTAATTCATATACAATTGACCGTTGAATTCATGTGTTTGAAAAATTAGATATATCCTTAAAATTGATCATCTTTTTTGTTTAAAAAAAATAAAATCTTACTTTCGTGAGATGAAAAATTTATATATAAACATTTATGCAACAACAAAAATATATACATAAATCACTATATAACGAAATACATATTAATTTAAAATGACAAAATTAAAAGTATATCATTGTGACATAGTTTATCAGTCAATTGGTTCTGTTGAAATTAGGTCTTAAGCCTAATTCACACCCCAAAAGTTAGCTCAAATAGTGGAGGATTGTCCCAGCCTTATAAGGAGTCCGCACATCTCATTAACTATCGATGTGGAACTTTTGTCATTCTTTAACACCCCACCTCATGCTCAGTGCTTAGCATCTGGTGCGTGATAATTTTGATTTTGGGGGGTCCCAACATCGGGTGTGACGGACCCTGCTATGATACCATGTTGAAATTAGGTCTTAGACCTAACTCACACCCAAAAACTAGCTCAAAGGGAGAAGGATTGCCCAAACCTTATAAGGAATCCACCATCTCATTAACTACCGATGTGAAACTTTGTCATTCTTTAGCTTTTGACTATGAACTGATGTCGACCCCACATAAAGTGGGCCTCCTGATTATAAATTAATTCTGACTTTCATATCCTTGTACTACATGTACTAATAAAAACTATCGATCATGTACTACTACTTCACTCCATTTTTTAATAAAATGAATTTAAATCTTTTATAAGCATTAAAAAATAAAAATTTAATCATATATAAATAATATAATTTATGCTAAAAACGATTCAAAAAACTCCTTTAAGTTGGAAATTTTATCAAAATGAATTCATAAATTTTATAAGCATGCAAAAATTAATTTTAATGATATATAAATAATATAATCAAACGCCAAAAGGAATTCAAATAAATCATTCAAGCCTATCAAAATCCCACATTGAGGGCTTCCAAAATCCAAACAAAGGCGACCTCTAAATTAGAGATATTTTTATTAAGAAGAAAGGACATTTATCACTTTATCACAATCCTTATTTATTTGTAGTAATTAGTCAACTAGTTATCTGTTATAAAGTTGTTTGGAGTATATTATATTAATGAATATATTAGTCCATATAAATATTATTGATTAATATATAATTAATTTAATTATTTAAATTCAGATAAATATGAATTTAATTAAACCCGCTCCATAAAGCACATATGACATGTCACTTAAATCTGATTGGCCGAAGGGAGTCATATTTCAATCGCAACTCCTCTATCCTAAAACTATAAATAGAGATCTCATAATTTAGAAAAGATAACAAAAAATTCTAAACAAGAAGCTAGAGAAAGCTGGTAAATCAAAAGCCATAAATTTCTCTACAAGTTCAAGTTAATATCATGTTTAAGAACGATCGGATTCAAGATCAAGCTCAAAGCCATTCAACTAGAAAGTCAAGATCAAGATAAATGTCCTTGAATTCAACTAGAAAGTCAAGATCAAGATCAAGTTAAAGTCGAAGATTAAGTTCAAGAACAATCACCAGCGGATTCAAATCAAGCTCTAAGCCCTTGAATTCAATTAGAAAGTAGATCAAGTTCAAGTCCAAGATCAAGATCAAGATAAATCCCAAGTTCAAGATCAAACTTTAAATCCCTTGAAATTATATTTGAAAAGGTGAATTCAGAGAAATCATAGAGATTGTAACACTTGCACTTGAAACAATAAATCGATTGTTACTATAATTTTTTGTTCTTGATTATTGTTTTCTCGACGCGAATTTTACTGTCTACGCGTAACAAAATTAAATACATATCAAAACATACTTCTCTAAAAATATATACTCAACTAGCATTCTAATTCATAAATATTTAGCAGAAATTAAAAATCAAATATATCCCTAAAATTGATTATTTTTAAGATAAAAAATTATCTTTTTTTACTTTCGTGAGACGGTAAGGTTATATCTTAAACATTTATGTAATAATAAAAATTTACATAAACCACTATAGTGAGATATATATTAACTCTAACTGACAAAATTAACCACTATATCAAACCGCCAGAGATCATGAAACAATTGGTTCGGGTCAAATAATGCTTTTGGTTATGGGCTGATGTCCCCTACGTGAAGTGGGCCTCCTGATTACAAATTAATTCTGATTTTCATATTCTTGTACTATATGTACTGCTAATAAAAACTATCGAAAAATGTACTACTACTTCACTCTATAATTATTTTTGTAAAATTAACATCCCACACATATTTAAGAGGATAAATATCAAGTTATAATCATACTCTTTAAAAATAAACTACTTATAGCATATTATTATCATCTTATAGCACATCAATTAATAATATATTAATTAAAAAAATATTTAAAAATAAACTATTTATAGCATATTATTATCAAGTTATAGCATATTAACTAATAATATATTAATAAAAAATTATTTTATTATTTAACTAATAATTATTATGTTTAAATAATTAGTTCCATCTATTCACTTACCTTTTATCAACAAAACCTTTTAAATTATTACTGATTAATCAATTACCTTTTAAAGTTTTTTAATATAAATAATAAATCATTAAATATTAATCAATTACCTTTTAATATTTTTAATATAAATAATAAATTATTATTTATTAAATATTAATTAAATCTTCATATTATATAGCTACCTTTTAAAAAACAAAATCTATAAATTAGGAATTTGATTTTAATTAATTTAATTTCATATTATATGGTTACCCAATAACTACTCACCCCCATATCAACCAATACTCTTTTATCTTCCCTCACTACACTCAACCTCCCCTATTTACAAGCTTATGTTTCTACCATATTAATTTTGCACGCCTTTTTTCACGTTTCTCTCTCTATTAATCAATTAAAGGCAGCACACATTTCTCTTTCTATTAATTAATTAAAGACAGCACGCCTAATTTCTCTGTCATATTAAATCTGAGCATACATATTCGCACGCTTAATGTCATCTTCAAGTAGAAACCCGTTCAAGCTTTAAACTTATTTCCCAAAATCAGATTAAGCTTAAAATCCTTATTCAACGACATCTCTATCAATCTTTCACAAAATTAGATTTTTTATTTTTCGACCATCAAATTCGCAATATTGCATGATTTTTGGAAAAATCGTGTTGTATAGATCATCAAACAGGTTTATTTCTTAAAGTTTTTATTTTTTCTCTGATTCTTTTGTCAAATTATTTAATTTTTATATGTTGTTGCTTGATTTTAGGAGAAATTTACGTTGTATAGATAATGCAGGTTTCTTCAAGTTTTATATTTGCTTATGTCAAATTCATTAATATTTATTTCTCTATAAATTTTTAGGATCTGGGTTGTTGAATACAATGTCTAAACCAAATACCCTAAGGAGATTCACAAGAGGTACAAACTATACCGGTAACTTCATGGTTGAAATACCATCTTTTGATTTATGTATAACTCAAATTCAATCGCAAATCTCAGGCTATACAGCTGCGATGGAGTTAGAGAAGAAGTCGAATGATGAACAAGACGAAGTGAGTGAAGAATCACATAGTTCATCAATTTCTTCTTCTTCTTCTTCTTCTTCTTCTTCTTCTTCTTCTTCGTCTTCTTGGTGTGTGAAACCAAGAGATGATTTTGACTTGTCACAAAAATCCAGTAGTAGAGATCTTGTAAGACTCATGTCTGCACGTTGTATAAAATATATTTAACTATATATGTCATAATATATTAACTGTTGTATTTAATGGTAGTATGCTTAAATGAATATTTGCACTTTATTAAATGTGTATGATTTTTGTATAAATTTTGATTGTAATATGCAAAAATATCTGAACATTGTATGAAAAATGTATAAATATTGTATAAATTATGAATGTCATATTGAACATTGATATATGTAATAGAAACAAATGGTATATATATGAACATTGTATGAATACTATATGAACATTTTATGAATGACAGTAAAGTTCAATGTATATATATAATGTATAAACATTGTATGAATTATGGAATTCCATATTGAACTTGAATATATGTAACAGAACAAATTGTACATATATGAACATTGTATGAATACTGTATGAACATTGTATGAATACTATATGAACATTTTATGAATGACAGTATAGTTCAATGTATATTTATAATGTATAAACATTGTTTTTATTATGAATGTCATATTGAACTTTGACATCTGTAACAGAAACAAATGATATATATATATGACAATTATTTTACGAAACCAAACTTTATAAATGTCAATGATAACAACTGCACTCAATAAAACAAAACGTGTTTCTAACATTCAAAACAACACAATAACAAATGTAACATTACGAAATCATTGTTTTTACACAAGATAATTTGAACATGTCTTTCTATTGTGTCCAACTTGACGGCATCTACTGCAAGTCATTTTTGTCCTTTTGAATTTCACGTCAGCAAACTCCTTCCATCTTTCAAGTTTTGATCTACCCGCTGTACAAAATTAATACAAAACATACATTCTAATTTCATTAGAAACATATACTGTAATTTTGAAAAGAAATAAATAGACTTTCATACACAAATGATACACGTTTCGTATAATCTTCATACACTATTTAAAAAAATTCAGACTTCAACGTTACACAAATTTATAATCAGTTCATATAATTCATACACACTTCATACACAGTTAATATATCATTCACTGTCCTATACAATACTCCAATTAAACAAACACAATACATTTTTAATACAAAATTAATATAAAAATATATATTATAATTTAAATAGAAACATATATTGTACGCCAAAATTTATCAGGTTACTAAAAAAAAAAGGGAAATATGCAACTATGAAAATATTCTTGAATTTTTAGAAAAAATGACTTATATGTTGAAAGCAATCTGAAATAATCGTGAAATTTTGGAAAGAAGACTACTAGTAACGTTGATCCAAATATGTTTGAAAATGACAATATGAAAGTATTCTGAAAATCCAAAAATATTTGTTATTATCTGGTTGAGTTTTTTAAGGAATTAATTCAAAAAAATAATATTATTTTAACTAACTAGAGATATTTAAGGCGATGATAATTTGAAAATGTTTAATATCCCTAAAAACGTGCTAATCATAAACAAACACAATACATTTTCAATACAAAATTAATACAAAAATATATATTATAATTTAAATAGAGACATATATTGTACACCAAAATTTATCAGGTACTAAAAAATAAGAAGTGAAATATGCAGCTTTGAAAATATTCTTGAATTTTTAGAAAAAAATTACTTATACGTTGAAAGCAATCTGAAAATAATAATGAAATTTTGGAATGAATAGTAATTGTAACGTTGATCCAAATTTGATTGAAAATGCAAATCTGAAAATATTATATGTTATTATCTGGTTGACAATGTTTTTTAAGGAATTAATTCAAAAAAATATTATTTTAACTAACTAGAGATATTTAAGGCAATGATGATAATTTGAAAATATTTAATATCCCTAAAACATGCTAATCATATATTTAACTTTAATTAAACTCCCTAAAAAGTTCAACTATTCATATTCACAAACGTGTTTACATGCATTAAATGTAGCAATTAATAAAGAAACAAAAGTTCAATGATTTGTGTTGTCAGTGTGTTAATTATTAACATTAATTATCCATTATTACTTTATCCCCTTAATTTTTAATTAATTATTTCTATTTAATAAATTATAATTAACAATATAATTATTAATAAAATATTATAGAGTGACATATTAAATGCTACACAATGAAATTAAAAATCTAATATCATAACTTGATAATATTACTGTACAAAATGCTATATACAAAATTTACACATTATTTTTTAAGAAAAAAATTATGTATAAATAATATGATTTTATGCTAAAAGGGATTCATTTGAACTCTTTAAACCAGAACTTTTACTAAAATGAATTCATAAATTTTAAAAGCATACAAAAAATAGTTTTAATTATATATAAATAATATAACTTAACTCCAAAAGGGATTCAAATGAACCCCTCAAGTTTATCTGACTCTGCATCAAGATAACAATTAAAAATCCCACATTGTAGACTTCCAAAATTCAAACAAAGGTGACATTTAAATTCGAGACCTTTTAATTAAAGATGAAAGAATATTTATCACTTCACCACAATCTTATTGATTAGTAGAAATTAGTTAACTATCTGTTGTAACAGATTTCATGAAACATCATATAGTATAATTTAAACTTGTGACCTAAAACAACTTTATACAAAATTACAAATTATAACTATGCTAATTGTTTATTATGTTACAGAGTTTACATGTTCATATAAAACAGGAAAAATATTTTGTCCTATTATCGATGAAGGGAATTCAATTGAACTCCGTATCTATATATACACATTAAACTTAATTAGTATGTTCACATAGTGAAACACCCTTTACTAAATTTTGTCACTAACTTTACTTCAGGCGCAGATTGAGTAGTAGTACTAAAATCAACGTTTTCCCATCTCCGGCGAGTCACCGGCCTCGGTAAGTTTTCCGGCACGATGGTTTCTAGCGAGTTCACGTTCCACGGTGGGCATGATCTTTTTTCACTCCATTTTTGTATTGATTTTCCGGCGACATACTGTAATTGCATGTCTCCGGCGATCGCGATCGTTCTTTCTTGATTAACTAAAATTGAGTTGTCAAATTCTAATCCAATAATTACAACACATGCCATTCCTAAAACATATTGATTTTTCCAGGATTTTTCTTTTCGTTGCCTGCGGAAAAAAAATCAAAATAATAATTTAAATAAACCAAAAAGATAGAATATTATTTTGGCATGTATCGATTATCGAATAATATCTGTACCGAATTTTGATCCCATACAAAGAATGTCATATAAAATGAAACAGAATAGATATATATATAATGTCATATAAAATGAAACAATGAATATTCATATATAATGTCATATAAATTGAAATAGATAAATAGATTTTGGACATGATGCACACGACTAAACATAGATAAACATCCAAAAACGAAAAGCAAAGTATGACAAATAAAAAAGATTTATATAGTAGTAGTAGTAGACTTACCAAGAAAGTTGAGTTGTCTTTGAAGGTGGGGAAATTGAGTTATTATAATTAGAAGTAGGAGGAGGTTGGGGGGAGATATTGAGGCATAACTTTGTTGAAATAGCCATCTTCTATACTTTTTTAGATTATCTTTTTCTCAAAACAAATGAAGAGGAAAACAAAGAGTTATTAGTAGTACAATTGGTCTAGGTACTATAATTTTGTTTTTCCCTCTTTGTTAGTGGTACTATACATCTTTCAATAGTTAGATATTTATAATTTTGTACTTCCTTTATTGTTGAAAATGAGGGTTAGTGGTTGGTGGAGTCATTGGTCAGTTTACGCTAACTCACAAGGTGTCTAATTTCTCTTCTTTTCTTGACACGTGGTGTAGGACCCTTTTGGTTTGAGATAGTATTAATTTATTAGTTTCATTGTTTCCATGAGGTTACTCTAATTAAACAAATGGAGTATTACTTTTAGAAATTTTAAACTATACTAGTACATCATTTAGAAACAATAAAGAAAAGAGTAAGTTCAGTATAGTCATTTTTCAAATCATTGAGTTTATTATATTCAATCGATGATGGTGTAACATTATTACTATATTTATCGCTCATTAAGAAATACGTCAACTCAATATATATTATACACGTAAAAATTAATGGGGAAAATAATATCTAAGTGATAGAACAAGTTCGTCATGGGAGTATAAATTATATTGCATAAAAGATACGATTTCTTAAGATTTATAACCAAATATCAATAACTGAATGACTTAAATCAACTATTTAAAACTTTGGAAATAGTTTTTGTAGTTAAAAGAAAATATTGATAAGATTTTGTGCAATTAGCCCAAATATTCTTGCGTGTCAGCTTGTAATTCTTATTTCCAAACCTTTTTGCGTGTTTGATGTTAAAGTTGAAACCAACAATAATATGAAAGCTACACTTTTTATAATCTTCCTATACCAATTGCTTGCACGCATTACACAAGACACCTAAAACGTTAGAGGGATTGAATAGTACTCGATCATTTTATAAAAATTTCATTTGAAAAATTATTATTTCTTCTGTCCCAATCTATTTTGCGTAACTAAACTTGAGATTCAAACTTTGACGACACATTCAATTAATTTTTTTAATATTTGAAAATGATGTAAAAAGATCGTTATATATTATAATAATTATTGATATTAAAGTATTTAAAGAGTATATAAATTTAAATTAAAAAAATTATTGTTTTTTGAAATTTCAAATGTTTTACATAAATTAAAACAAATAAAATACAAAATAATACATATGATGTTTATCTATTATTAGAAAGAAAATTAAGTATCTTTCTAAAACTAGAATCTTACGTTTAATTACCGTCGTAAGTGTAGCTCCAAAAATTTGGGAGAGGTATTCGTTGCTTAAATTGTTTTTTCTTCCAAGGGAACTCCAATATTAGACGCCTCCTATCATTTTCATTAATTTGTTGCACTTATTATACTATTATATTCATTGTTTTGAACAATTTTCCCTTTCACCAGCCAATGTTTACTTTTATTATTTGTATTACTAGTTTCAAAGCACGTACTTCGCACATGTATTTCATGTGAATTTTTATAGATATGTTAGAATGACTAAAATTTTAAGAAATATATATGTAAATTATAATGAATAATAAAATGTAAAAAATACAAAATAAGAATAAAGACTTACGGCAATAAAACATTCATAGAAAACTAAATTCAGAAGTCTAATAGAGAAAAGAAAAGACAAAAGAAACAAATTTAAGAAAAAAAATACAATGTAGACATTATTCTTATAAGACTGATGTATATATAGATGAAAAAATAAGTACAAAATTAGTACACAACTCTCTTAGTTCTTATTGACTCCTTCTGTTAGACCCGTAAACTACTTGATTTAACCACGTGCAGGCATGTCAAGGACTTGGGCATTGGTCTTGACATGAATGGGGGCAAAACAGTGCAACACAGGTTCAAGGTGCTTGGGTGTTGGCAAGGCAACCTGAACGTGCAAGGCTTACGTGCGGGCTGGAGTCATCGTCAAGGCAGCATGTTGGCTTGACAAGGCAAGGCTGTGAAGACTTGACGATGGCAAAGACCAAGGCATTCACATGGATTGCTGAAATAAAACTAAGTGTTGAAGGGCAGCTGAAATATTCTAAGTGTTGGAAGCTGGCTGAAATATTCTAAGTGTTGGAATGTAGCCTAAAATATTCTAAGTGTTAGAATAGTAAGATTTTGTGGGGATAAGGATAGAATTTATAATTAGATTCTATCTGTTAGAAATATAGTTGTTGGAAACATTAGTTTGAATCCTGTGGTGAAAAGTGTCGGACATGTGTCATTTGTAACTGCCGCATGTAACTGCTATGTGCAGAAATTTTATATAAGGTGAAAATTTCGTTTAAGGCTGCAGAGTGTGATTCTGGCCTTAGACAAATTCGTGAAGCCTTCCCTTTGTATTAATTACGAGATTAATAAAGGTTAGAACGAGTTCATGTACATTTTGTGTGTTGTTTAATTCTGCTGTTTAAGTATTTCTATACTTAGTTAAAACTGTGTGAGCGAGATAGGCTGAGTGTTGCAGACATTTGCAGGACTGCCTAGGGTGGTGTTCGGTAAAAATAAATCGACCCTCTTTCAATTGGTATCAGAGCACGGTTAAACGATGGTGAAAAACGCAGAACTGTGGAAACTGGCATGAAAAATTGAAGCATTTGTTGGGATTACAGATGATACTCTGGGAGACCCTTCGTTTGTAGATCTGTTGACACAAATCATTGATTTGAGACTGAACGCTGAGAAAGTTCAGGGTGAAATTGGTTTGTATCGAAACACTGTTGATGAACACATCACTGAAATCATGAACTTTCGTGACGCAACTACACAACAACTTGAGAGACTGCAGAAGGAAAATGAAAACCTTCATGCAGAGATCGTTGTATTGTGTCGGGCTGTGGCAACGTTGAGTTCAAATCGTGTGAATCATCTAAGGTTAAAATTCTAGAACCTAAAGCCTTTAGTGGTGCAAGAAATGCTAAAGAACTGGAGAATTTCATTTGGGACATGGAACAGTACTTTACTGCTGCAAGGGTGCCTGACGCTGATAAGTTGAATATTACCACAATGTACTTGACGGGTGATGCTAAACTTTGGTGGAGGACTCGAAATGCAGATGATGTGAGTGCTGGTCGTCCTAGAATTGATACGTGGGATAAGTTAATGAAATAAATGCGCGACCAATTTCTTCCTAGCAACGCCTCTTGGCTTGCAAGGGACAAGTTGAAAAGACTAAGGCAGACAGGTTCGGTGAGGGAATATATTAAAGAATTTACCTATGTGATGTTAGACATTCAAAATATGTCTGATGAGGATAAGTTACATAACTTCATTTCGGGTATGCAAGGCTGGGTTCAAAACGAACTTCGCAAGCAGAATGTCAAAGATCTGCCTGGAGCAATTGCTGTTACAGATTCGCTGGTTGATTTCCGAACGACTCGTCCTTTGACAAATGTTCCTTCTACTTCAAAAACTAAGAAAAAGGGTGACAAGAAAGGGGAATGGAAAAAGGATAGTCGTAAGAACGATACAAATGACAAAGGAAAGGCACCAATGAGGGATAATAAAGACAGACCAAAGAACAAAGATGGTAATTCTAAGGGCTGTTGGACTTGTGGTGGTCCTCATTTGGCCAAGTCTTGTCCAAATCGGAAAAAGGTGAACGTTTTGCTTGCTGGAAATATGAATCAAATGGAGGATGATGAAGAAATTGTGGCTGCGATGGCAAATCTATTAGGACTGTCCTTTAATCATATTACGTTGGTTAATAATGTTGGAGAAACGTGTGGTACTTCAAATCCTCATGCTTCCCTAATTCATATAGAAATGAAAGTTAAAGAACAACGTGTGATGACAATGGTTGATTTAGGGGCCACTCATACGTTTGTAGATGTGAAAATTGCTACAAAATTGGGGCTGAAATTGACTAAAAGCCCTTCCTACGTCAAAACAGTCAATGCTAAGGCACAAGCCATTGTGGGCATGGCTTATGATGTGTCTATGTCGACTGGAAGTTGGGTAGGAAAACATAATTTGATGGTGATGCCGCTTGGTGAATTTGAGATCATACTTGGGATTGATTTTCTAAGAAAATTCCAGTTTGTACCATTTCCTCATTTAGATGGAGTGATGGTCATGAATGAAAGCAATGCTGAATTTCTTAAAGGAGTTCATCCATTTGGAAAGGTTAATAAAGTTGCAAAGAAGAAAGACAAGGGAATGTTGTTGTCTGCTATGTCAATCGACAAAGGGTTGAAGAGGGGTGATGAGACTATACTTGTTGCCTTGGTCGAAGTGAAACCTGATGTCAAGGTAGAAGTGCCTGATTGTGTTGTTGAATTGTTAAAACAGTATGCTGATGTTATGCCGCCTGAATTACCAAAGAAGTTACCACCAAGGAGGGACATTGATCATAAAATTGAGTTGCTGCCTGGTACGGTTGCTCCTGCGCAGGCTCCTTATCGTATGGCTCCTAAAGAATTGGCTGAATTGCGTAAACAATTGAACGAGTTATTGGATGCTGGATTGATTCAACCATCTAAGGCTCCATATGGTGCTCCTGTTTTATTTCAAAAGAAACAGGATGGGACAATGCGAATGTGTGTAGACTACAGGGCGCTGAACAAGGCAACTGTAAAGAATAAGTATCCGGTTCCATTGGTGCAGGATTTGATGGACAGGTTGAGTAAAGCATGCTGGTTCACAAAACTTGATCTCAGGGCAGGCTACTGGCAGGTTAGGATAGCAGATGGTGATGAACCAAAGACAACATGTGTAACTAGATATGGTTCATATGACTTTCTTGTAATGCCGTTTGGGCTAACCAATGCTCCGGCAACCTTTTGCAACTTAATGAATAATGTACTGTTTGATTATCTTGATGATTTTGTTGTTGTCTATTTGGATGATATTGTCATTTATAGTCGAACATTGGAAGAACATGTTAATCACTTAAGTTTGGTTCTGTCTCAATTGAGAAAATACACACTTTATGTTAAGATGGAAAAGTGTGAGTTTGCTCAACAGAAGATAAAATTCTTGGGGCATCTTGTTAGTAAAAACCAAGTTCGAATGGATCCTAAGAAAGTACAAGCAATTGTTGATTGGCAGGCACCTCGTCATGTGAAGGATTTGAGGTCGTTTCTTGGGTTGGCTAACTATTATAGAAAATTCATTGCTGGTTACTCAAAAAGGGCAGCGGCTTTGACAGACTTGTTAAAGAAAGATACGAAATGAGTTTGGTCTGAACGATGTGGTGAAGCATTTCAGAATTTGAAGGAAGCTATTGCATCTGAACCAATACTCAAATTGCCTGATTTTGAGTTACCATTTGAAGTACACACTGATGCGTCGGACAAAGCTATTGGTGGCGTATTAGTGCAGGAAGGTCACCCTGTGGCCTTTGAAAGTAGGAAACTGAATGATGCTGAACAGAGATACTCTACTCATGAAAAAGAAATGGTTGTTGTTGTTCACTGCCTACAAGTTTGGAGAGTTTATCTTCTAGGTACTCGATTTGTAGTGAGAACTGATAATGTAGCAAATATATTTTTCAAGACACAGAAAAAGTTGAGTCCTAAACAGGCACGGTGGCAAGAATTTCTGACAGAGTATGATTTCCTGTGGGAACATAAGCCAGGAAAACATAACCAAGTTGCTGACGCACTGAGTAGAAAAGAGGTATTCGTTGCAGTATATTCAATTTCCAAACTTGAAACTGATTTCTATGATAGAATCAGAATGTGTGCCGCAAATGATTCATTGTATGTTAAATGGATGGGTCAAGTGAAAGATGGCACAATGAGACGGTATTGGATCGAGGACGATCTGCTCTATTTCAAAGGGGGGAGAATCGTTGTACCAAACCAAGGAGGATTGCGCAAAAACTTAATGAAAGAGGCGCATGATTCTACTTGGGCTGGACATCCAGGTGTTGAAAGGATGTTAGCTTTACTCTCGTGTTTATTTTTGGCCAAAGATGGAAGACGATATTGAGGCATACGTTAAGACTTGTCATGTGTGTCAAGTTGACAAGACTGAACGTAAGAAGGAAGCAGGTTTGCTGCAACCTCTGCCTATTCCTGAAAGGCCTTGGCTATCGGTAAGCATGGATTTCATTTCTGGATTCCCTAAGGTAGATGGCAAAGCATCTATCATGGTGGTGGTTGACAGGTTTTCGAAGTATTCTGTTTTTATTGCTGCACCTGAGTTATGCTCATCTGAAGTTGCTGCTGATTTATTCTACAAATATGTGGTTAAGTATTTTGGTGTTCCGGCTGATATCGTGAGTGATAGGGATACAAGGTTCACTGGCAGGTTTTGGACAGCTTTGTTCAATATGATGGGAACAGTTAAATTTTCTACTGCAAATCACCCACAAACAGATGGACAGACGGAAAGGATCAATCACTTATTAGAAGAATATTTGAGGCACTATGTGACAGCAAGTCAACGAATTGGGTTGCATTGTTAGATACTGCGTAGTTTTGCTATAATCTGCACAAGTCGTCTGCAACAGAAATGAGCCCTTTCGAAATTATTTTAGGCAAACAACCTATGACGCCACTAGATGTTGCAAAATCTAAAAATCAGGAAAAGTGTCCAGCAGCATACAGGGTTGCAAGGGACAGACTTGAAATGTTATCTGAAGCACAGGATAGTTTGCGCAAGGCTCAGCGGCGCATGAAGAAGTATGCTGATCAACATCGTCGCTCAGTTGAGTTCAATGTGGGTGACAAAGTGTTGTTGAAACTTACTCCACAAATCTGAAAACAGATTGTAAGTAAGACTAGGCATCGGGTTTGATTCCTAAATATGATATCCATTCGAAGTGGTGAAACGAGTGGGCGAAGTTGCCTATAGATTGAAGCTGCCAGAAAGGTTAAAGATTCATCCCACTTTCCATGTGAGTTTCTTGAAACCTTACTTTGCAAATGCAGATGATCCGGACAGAAACAGATCAAAGAGGGCTCCTCCATCAGTACCTACACAGTTTGATGCTGAAATTGAGAAGATCCTTGATCACTGGGTTTTGGGCACAAGTAAGAAGTATACTAAGACAAAATTCTTGGTTCATTGGAAAGGCAAGAGTGCAGCTGATGCAGTTTGGGAGAAGGCAAAAGACCTATGGCAGTTTGATGCTCAAATCGATGACTATCTTAAAACAGTCTCGATGAGGACATCAGTTCAAGTGGTGCGGGTGGTCTGTTAGACCCGTAAACTACTTGATTAACCACGTGCAGGCATGTCAAGGACTTGGGCATTGGTCTTGACATGAATGGGGCAAAACAGTGCAACACAGTTCAAGGTGCTTGGGTGTTGGCAAGGCAACCTGAACGTGCAAGGCTTACGTGCGGGCTGGAGTCATCGTCAAGGCAGCATGTTGGCTTGACAAGGCAAGGCTGTGAAGACTTGACGATGGCAAAGACAAAGGCATTCACATGGATTGCTGAAATAAAACTAAGTGTTGAAGGGCAGCTGAAATATTCTAAGTGTTGGAAGCTGGCTGAAATATTCTAAGTGTTGGAATGTAGCCTAAAATATTCTAAGTGTTAGAATAGTAAGATTTTGTGGGATAAGGATAGAATTTAAATTAGATTCTATCTGTTAGAAATATAGCTGTTGGAAACATTAGTTTGAATCCTGTGGTGACAAGTGTCGGACAGTGTCATTTGTAACTGCCGCATGTAACTGCTATGTGCAGAAATTTTATATAAGGTGGAAATTTCGTTTAAGGCTGCAGAGTGTGATTCTGGCCTTAGACAAATTCGTGAAGCCTTCCCTTTGTATTAATTACGAGATTAATAAAGATTGGGACGAGTTCCTGTACATTCTGTGTGTTGTTTAATTCTGCTGTTTAAGTATTTCTATACTTAGTTAAAACTGTGTGAGCGAGATAGGCTGAGTGTTGCAGACATTTGCAGGACTGCCTAGGGTGGTGTTCGGTAAAAATAAATCGACCCTCTTTCACCATCCATATCCTATCAAAATTCAAGAGTTTTCTTCATCTACTTTAACTATAGAATAAAAATAATAGCCTAATAGTCTTGATAGGGATTTCATGAGATAAAAAAATTGAAAATTTATATAGATATAATAGAAGGAATATCAAAAGACATCTTAAAGTTTTCGTTTAAATATATGGAGGTTATAAATATGAAAAGATGAGAGTTATGAATATTAAGAGTATAAAAGTTGAATAAGTAATTAGAAAATAATAATAAATAAATGAAGAATATGAAAAAAAAATTAGCAAACCGTGTAGAAAGAACAACTAAAATTCTTATCACGTAATTAAGCATCAATGAATTTAAATTTGGTGAAGCTAGAGTCATTCTTCAATAATAATCAAGAGGACATTATTGTCAATGCATGTGTGTCTCCATTTTTGTAGATTTGCACTCTTTAAATTATTAAATTTCGTTATTCATCATAAAGGATAATACTTTATCGACATAAATTATATTATTCATGAGAGGGGTTAAGGAAAAAGTTATGAGAAGATGAAAAGTATAGCAATTTAGGTAGATACTTTTCTTTAAAAAATAATTTATAATTATTATATATAGATAGATTATATATAGATGATAAATATCAATAAAT
Source organism: Solanum lycopersicoides (assembly GCA_022817965.1). NCBI lineage: Eukaryota > Viridiplantae > Streptophyta > Magnoliopsida > Solanales > Solanaceae > Solanum > Solanum lycopersicoides. The sequence goes on along the minus strand of CM040625.1, from coordinate 74,559,880 downwards.
TAGATATTTAATTAGAAATTAATCTTAGGAAGTCTAAAAGTCATTAACATTTTAATTTAATTTTTACAATCAAATATTTAAATATTTTATAACAATTTAATTTATAAAAGGATAAGATCATAATTCAACTTTTAATTTTTTTTGTTCATGCTTTTAATAATACTAGTATCCGGGCACGTGCGTTGTACGTGTATTCCAAATAAAAAAAAATAAAAAAAATAAATCAAATAGTATATAATAAACTATTAGGAGAACATGATATTTTTTTCGAGTGTTCTCCCGATATTTTCGATCTACTGCACATTAGATAAGTCTCAAAAGCTTACCCATTTATAAGCAATTAAATGTACAGACAGTCATCAACAACTAAAAAATACATGAAATTGATCAATCAAAAGGTGATTAGCTATCAATATTTGTAAAATATTCCAAGAAAAACACATCAAGTTAAAGAATTAAAAAGGGAAAATGTGACATTACTTAAAGTCTTCTTGTATTCTTAATGAGTGTCGTTACAAATGTAACTACTTTCTTAAAAACTTTCAGATATACCCAGAATTATATTTATAGGCTTACAACTACTATCCATCACTGCTACAGAAGACTTGGAGTTGCTACATTTGTTAAAGAAAATGTGACATATTTTGCTAGCAAACAACTGCAATTTCAATTTATTATTAATATTTTAAAATTTTATAACATGGTTTTTTTTCTGCGGGAAACTATGCTAGAGAGTTTCAAAGAGAGTTGATCATCATTCAGCATCAAACCATATGTGTACAACACTCAATTTTTGATGTGTGATTATACCTTTCAAGCTATTTATTGTACCTATTAAAAAAATTAGAAAGTTATCATTCAAATGAAGTTAGCAAATCAAACGGAAAAATCTACTTAATAAGATTGTACCTGAAAATTAGAAGACACTTTTATACCCACTTAACAATGAAAGCTTATGCTGAATGACTAATATTGAGTATGTTTATATAGTGTAGTCTTAAAGATTTGTTGATAAAACTCTTTGATATTCCTCAATTACTTAATTTGATTCCTTTCAACTTCTCATAATTAGCAAAATATGTTTCAACTTCTATATTAATTGAAACTTTATTAGTGGTCATCCTATTTCGTTATTTCACCCATAGTAATTGAGTAGACTGCTGAACTTCTCATTTTGCTCCTCTATTATGTAATTCAAATATTACTATTTAATTAGATATTTAATTTATATTTGAATTAAGTAATTTATTACTTTTTAATTTAGTATAGGGGCAAAATAGTAATTCAACTTTACACTTTAGAGCTTCATACTTATAATAATATATGATATATATATATAATATATATTATATATATATATATATATATATATATATATATATATATATATATATGATTATCGAATATATATTAATCAAACTCTTCCGTCTTAATATTTAAGTTTGAGTTATTTTAGAAACCTTTCTTTAGATTTTACTCTATATGACATATATATATATATATATGATTATCGAATATATATTAATCAAACTCTTCCGTCTTAATATTTAAGTTTGAGTTATTTTAGAAACCATTCTTTAGATTTTACTCTATATGACACTTAGATTTTCCTTATGATTTAGGATATTGCACTTACTTTTCTTATTTTAATTTTCTTGTAACAATTCTCTTAACCTAATTTTATTAATATACAAATTTACGTTTGGACTTATTTGCCCCTTGAAGGTAACAAACGTTGGCCAATAAACCATTTGTTCAACAAAATCCAACGAGTATGATACATTAAGGCCATTGAAAAATTACAAATACGTTGCTATGGCCTATGGTAGATTAGTGTAGTCATTGGAGGATACTTAAGCTTTGGCTTTGATTTGGAATTGTACTCGTTCAAGAAATGATCTGGATTATCACACTAATTTCTAAAGACATATTCATTAGTTGCGCATAAAATAAATCTCTTCTATAGTGTCCAACATACACAAATCAATAATTTACATCATTATAACCATGATTTTGAAAGCAAAACAGTTATACTGATACTATAAGAAAGAGGCTTATAAATGACCAACATTTAGTAGCAAAACAAGTTGTCTATTTCAAAAACAAAAGTCCCCTTAACGCCCCACTCCCCACGAAGGGAGACAGGGACGACCCAAATCGGAAAAAAAAATATGTCAGTCACGTATCCTAATTGGTGAGCTTATGCAAAAATAAAGGGGAAGCCGCGATCAAACTAAAATTCTGGAAATAAGTCGAACAAGTAAAAATCTGATACCTCAAAACATACTTGTAAGGACCAGATTGTGTCTTGGTCCATAATTATGGGACGAAGGACAATTATGGTCCCTAATATTATCAATGATTGGTCCCTAATACTGTTAGCAGAAACGTGAAACTAAAGAACAAGGAAGAACAACAATATTTAACGTGGTTCAGATCAAAATGATCCTATGTCCACCAAAGAACAACTGCACTGATATTTATTTCACTCTACAAAGAATACAAGTGAAATACTACAAGAGAGAGAACACAAATGCCTTAGAAGGTGAGAAGGCAAGTGAGAGGATGATTTGAAAATGAATTAAGAGCTACCTATTTATAGGAATAAATTCATCCTATTGATGTCATCCATGACATCACTATGTGTCAAAATTGTCAAGGTTAAGATAGCAAACCATTTTATGGTTTGCCTAACTTTCACCTACCAAGATACAATCTTTGACTTGAATTTTGTACTAGTTATCTTCCTACCAAATATTCATATTAATTCATCTTCCATTTAGTTTGATTCCACAAGAACCAAAACCAACTCTTTCAATCTCCACCTTGGTTTGTGTTCCAAGCATGCGTATAAACAACTCCGGCCAAAACTTCTAAGCTTACTGGGCAATCCCATTGTAAGAAACAAGAAGAATCAAACCTTTGTTGAACATACCATCTCCACCTAGCAGTTGTTCTCTTAGAGTTGCATCAATTGATGCATACTCCCGCCAAGTCCTTGCAGTGTGCAAACTTGGCAAGCGGGACTATTTTGGTCAACATGTCTGCAGCGTTATCGTCTGTGATAACCTTCTCAACCTTGATAGCTCCCTTTTCTACGACATCTCGAATAAAATGTGTTGTTTGTTTAATTCTGCTGTTTAAGTAATTTGCTTATACTTATTAAAAACTTGTGTTGACGAAGATAGGCTGAGTGTTGCAGACATTTGCAGGACTGCCAGGGGTGTGTTCCGTGGTAAAATACAATCGCACCCTCTTTTCAATTAGGCTATCAGAGCACGGTTTAAACGATAGGTGACAAAAAACGCCAGAACTGTGGGAACACTGGCATGAAAAAAAATTGAAGCATTTGTTGTGACTTACACAATGATACTCTGGGCAGGAACCCTTCGTTTGTGTAATCTTTACACAAACATTTTGATTGAGATGAACGTGAAATAATTCAGGGTGATTGACATTTGGTTGTGTATCGAAACACTGTTGAACATGAACACATCACGAAATCATGAACTTCGTGACGCAACACACAAACAAACTGAGAGACTGCCAGAAGGAAAATCTGAAAACCTTCACTGCAGAGATTCGTCTTATTTGTGTCGGGCTATGGCCAAACGTTGAGGTCCAAATCGTATACAAATGCGTGAATTATCTAAAGGTTAAATTCTAGAAACCTAAAGCCTTTAGGTGCCAAGAAATGCCTAAAGAATGGCAAAATTTTACATTTGGACATTGGAACAGTACTTTACTGCTGCAAAGGGCGCCTGACGCTGAATAAGTTATATTACCACCAATGTAACTTGACGGATGATGCTAAACTGGTGGAGACTCGAAACCTGCAGATGATGTGAGTGCTGGTCGTCCTAGAATTGATACGTGGATTAAGTTAATGAAATAAATGAGCACAAACTTTCTTCCTAGCAACGCCTCTTGGCTTGCAAGACGAAGTAAAAAGACTAAAGGCAGACAGGTTCGGTGAGGGAATATATTAAAGAATTTACCTATTATGTTAGACATTCAAAAATTATGTCCTGAGAGAGATAAAGTTACATAAACTTTCAATTTCGGGGTATGGCACGGTCTCTACAAAAACGAAACTTCGCACAGAAAGTCAAAGAATTCTGCCTTGGAGCAATTGTCTACAGATCGCTGGTTATTTCCGACCTCGCCTTTACAAATTTCCTTCCCTCACTTTCAAAACTAAGGAAAAGTGACAAGAAAGAGGGGAATGGAACAAAAGGATAGTCGTAACACGATACAAATGACAAAGGAAAGCCACCAATGAGCGATAATAAGACAACCCAAAGAACTAAAGATCGTAATTTCTAAGGCTGTGGACTTTGTGTGGTCCTCATTTCGCCAAGTCTCTCCAAATCGGAAAAAGGTGAAACGCTTTGCTGCCTGAAAATGAATCAAATGAGGATAGGATCGAAGAGAGAAATGTGTGCATGCGTCAAATCTCCATTATGACTTCTTTCAATCATATTAGTTGGTTAATAATGTGGAGGAAACGATGTGGTACTTCAAATCCTCATGCTTCCCCTAATTCATTATAAAAGAAAGTTAAAGAGACAACGTGTGATGCAATTGTTGATTAGTGGCCACCCATACGTTGTAGTGTGAAAAATTGCTAACAATTGGCGTTGAATTCAGCATGACAATTGACTAAAGCCCTTCCTACGTCAAAAACAGTCAAGCTAAGCACAAGCCATTGTGGGCATGGCTTATGATGTGTCTATGTCGACTGGAAAGTTTCGTAGGAAAACATTAATTGATGGTGATGCGCTTGGTGAATATGGATCATACTTGGATTGATTTCTAAGAAAATTCAGATTGTACCATTTCCATCATTTAGATGTGTAGTGATGGTCATGAATGAAGCAATGCTGAATTTCTTAAAGGAGTCATCCATTGGAGAAAGGAGTAATAAAGTTGCCAAAGAAGTAAAGACAAGGAATGTTGTTGTCTGCTAATGTCAATCACAAAAGGGTTGAAGAGGGTGATGAGACTATATTTGTTTGCCTGTGCGCAGTGAACCTGATGTCAAGGTAGAAGTGCCTGATGTTTGATTGTTTTAAAACAGTAAGCTGATGTTTTGCCCGCCTGGAATTATCCAAAGAAGTTACACTAAGGAGGGACATTGATCATAAAATTGATGCTGTACCTGGTACGATTTTACTGCGCAGCTCCTTATCAGTTATGCTCCTAAAGAATTGGCTGGAATTGCTGAAACAATGTTAGAACGAGGTTATGTGGATGCTGGATGATTCAAACCATCTAAGGCTCCATTATGGTGCTCCTGTTTATTTCAAAAGAAACAGATGCGACAATCAATGTGTGTAACTACAGCGGCGCCTGAACAAGGAACAACTAGTAGAAGAATAAAGTATCGGTTCCATTGGTGAGGATTTTGATGGCACAGTTGAACGTAAAGCACTGTTGGATCAAAAACTTGATCTCAGGGCAGGCTACTGGCAGGTTAGGATAGCAGATGGTGATGAACCAAAGACAACATGTGAACTAGATATGGTTCATATGACTTTCTTGTAATGCCGTTGGGCTAACCAATGCTCCCGGCAACCTTTGCAACTTAATGGAAAATGTACTGTTTGATTATCTTGATGATTTGTGTGTCTATTGGATGATATTGTCATTTAATAGCGAACATTGAAGAACATGTTAATCACTTAAGTTTGGTTCTGTCTCAATTGAGAAAATACACACTTTATGTTAAGATGGAAAAGTGTGAGTTTGCTCACAAAGATAAAATTCTTGGGGCATCTTGTTAGTAAAAACCAAGTCGAATGGATCCTAAGAAAGTACAAGCAATTGTTGATTGCAGGCACCTCGTCATGTGAAGGATTGAGGCGTTTCTTGGGTGGCTAACTATTATAGAAAAATTCATTGCTGGTTACTCAAAAAAGGGGCAGCGGCTTGACAGACTTGTTAAAGAAAGATTACGAATGAGTTTGCTCCATGAACGATGTGGTGAAGCATTGTAGAATTTGAAGGGAAGCTAATTGCATCTGAACCAATATTCAAATTGCCTCTATTTGAGTTACATTTGAAGTACACACTGATGCGTCGGACAAAAGCTATTGGTGGCGTATTAGTGTAGGAAGTCACCCTGTGGCCTTTGAAAGTAGGAAACTGAATTGATGCTGAACAGAGATACTCTACTCATGAAAAGAAAATGCCGTTGTTGTTGTTAAACTGCCTACAAGTTTGGAGAGTTTACTTCTAGGTACTCGATTTGTAGTGAGAACTGATTATGTAGCAAATATATTTTTCAAGAACACAGAAAAAGTTGAGTCCTAAACAGGCACGGTGGCAAGAATTTCTGACAAGTATGATTTCCTGTGGGAACATAAGATAACCAGGAAACATAAACCAAGTTGCTGACGCATTGAGTAGAAAAGAGGTATTCGTTGCAGTATATTCAATTTCCAAACTTGAAACTGATTTCTATGATAGAATCAGAATGTGTGCCGCAAATGATTCATTGTATGTTAAATGGATGGGTCAAGTGAAAGATGGCACAATGAGACGGTATTGGATCGAGGATGATTTGCTCTTATTTCAAATGGGGGAGGGAATCGTTGTACCAAACCAAGGAGGATTGCGCAAAAACTTAATGAAAGAGGCGCATGATTCTACTTGGGCTGGACATCCAGGTGTTGAAAGGATGTTAGCTTTACTATCTAGTGTTTATTTTTGGCCAAAAATGGAAGACTATATTGAGGCATACGTTAAGACTGTGCATGTGTGTCAAGTGACAAGACTGAACGTAAGAAGAAGCAGGTTGCTGTAACCTCTGCCTATTCCTGAAAGGCCTTAGCTATCCGTAAGCATGGATTTATTCTGGGTTCCTAAGGTAGATGGCAAAGCATCTATAATGGTGTGTGTCGACAGCGTTTCGAAGTATTCTGTTTTATTGTTGCATCTGAGTTATGCTCATTCTGAAGTTGCTGCTGATTTATTCTACCAAATATGTGGTTAAGTATTTGGTGTTCCGCCTGATATCGTGAGTCATAGGGATACAAGGTTCGAACTGGCAAATTTTGGACAGCTTTGTTTCAATATGAAGGGAACAAAGTTAAAATTTTCTACTGCAAATCACCCACAACACAGAGAGGACAGACGGAAAGGATCAATCACTTATTAGAAGAATATTTGAGGCACTATGTGAGAGCAAGTCAACGAAATTGGGTGCATTGTTAGATACTTGCGTAGTTTTGCATAATCTGCACAAGTCTCTGCAACAGAAATGAGCCCTTTCGAAATTATTTTAGGCAAACAACCTATGACGCCACTAGATGTTGCTAAATCTAAAAATCAGAAAAGTGGTCCAACAGCATACAGGTTGCAAGGGACAGACTTGAAATGTTATCTGAAGGGACAGGATAGGTTGCGCAAGGCTCAGCGGCGCATGAAGAAGTATGCTGATCAACATCGTCGCTCAGTTGGTTCAATGTGGGTGACAAAGTGTTGTTTGAAAACTTTACTCCACAAATCTGAAAACAGATTGTAAGTAAGACTAGCATCGTGATTTGATTCCTAAATATGTAATCCATTCGAAGTGGTGAAACGAGTGGGCGAAGTTGCCTATAGATTGAAGCTGCCAGAAAGGTTAAAGATTCATCCCACTTTCCATGTGAGTTTCTTGAAACCTTACTTTGCAAATGTCAGATGATCCGGTACAGAAACAGATTCAAAGAGGGCTCCTCCATCGATACCTACAAACAGTTTGATGCTGAAATTGAGAAGATCTTGATCACTGGGTTTGGCCACAAGTAAGAAGAATACTAAGACAGAAATTTTTGTTCATTGAAAAGGCAAAGAGTCGGCTGATTGCAGTTTGGAGAAGGCAAAAGACCTTAAAACAGTTTCGATGAGACATCAAGTTCAAGTGTGTGCGGGTGATCTGTTAGCACCCGTAAACTACTTGATTAACCACGTGCAGGCATGTCAAGGACTGGGCATTGATTGACATGAATGGGGCAAAACAGTGCAACACAAGTTCAAGGACTTGGGTGTGCATGAGCAACAGGCATGCAACACAATGTATCAAGTGCACCATAAGGCTTGTGTACGAGTGCGTTGGCAAGGAATCTGAACCAGTACAGCGTGGCTGAGTCATCGTCAATGACGGCAGCATGTTGGCTTGACAAGGCAAGGCTGTGAAGACTTGACGATGGCAAAGACACCAAGGCATTCACATGGATTGCTGAAATAAAACTAAGTGTTGAAGGGCAGCTAGAAATATTCTAAGTGTTGGAAGCTGGCTGAAATATTCTAAGTGTTGGAATGTAGCCTAAAATATTCTAATGTTAGAATAGTAAGATTTTGTGGGATAAGGATAGAATTTAAATTAGATTCTATCTGTTAGAAATATAGCTATTGGAAACATTAGCTTGAATCCTGGTGTGACAAGTGTCGGACATGTGTCATTTGTAACTGCCGCATGTAACTGCTATGTGCAGAAATTTTATATAAGGTGGAAATTTCGTTTAAGGCTGCAGAGTGTGATTCTGGCCTTAGACAAATTCGTGAAGCCTTCCCTTTGTATTAATTACGAGATTAATAAAGATTGGACGAGTTCTTGTACATTCTGTGTGTTGTTTAATTCTGCTGTTTAAGTATTTCTATACTTAGTTAAAACTGTGTGAGCGAGATAGGCTGAGTGTTGCAGACATTTGCAGGACTGCCTAGGTGGTGTTCGGTAAAAATAAATCGACCCTCTTTCACCATCCATATCCTATCAAAATTCAAGAGTTTTCTTCATCTACTTTAACTATAGAATAAAAATAATAGCCTAATATCTTGTAGGGATTTCATGAGATAAAAAAATTGAAATTTATATAGATAAATAGAAGGAATATCAAAAACATCTTAAAGTTTTGTTTAAATATAATGGAGGTTATAAATATGAAAAGATGAGAGTTATGAATATTAAGAGTATAAAAGTTGAATAAAGTAATTAGAAAAATAATAATAAATAAATGAAGAATATGAAAAAAAAATAGCAAACCGTGTAGAAAGAACAACTAAAATTCTTATCACGTAATTAAGCATCAATGAATTTAAATTTGGTGAAGCTAGAGTCATTCTTCAATAATAATCAAGAGGACATTATTGTCAATGCATGTGTGTCTCCATTTTTGTAGATTTGCACTCTTTAAATTATTAAATTTCGTTATTCATCATAAAGGATAATACTTTTATCGACATAAATATATTATTCATGAGAGGGGTTAAGGAAAAAGTTATGAGAAGATGAAAAGTATAGCAATTTAGTAGATACTTTTCTTTAAAAAATAATTTATAATTTATATATATTAATAGATTATATATATAGATGATAAATATCAATAAATTAGATATTTAATAGAAATTAATCTTAGGAAGTCTAAAAGTCATTAACATTTTAATTAATTTTTACAATCAAATATTTAAATATTTTATAAACAATTTAATTATAAAAGGATAAGATCATAATTCAACTTTCAATTTTTTTGTTCATGCTTTTAATAATAATAATATATATATATATATATATGATTATCGAATATATTATTATCAAAACTCTTCCGTCTAATATTTAAGTTTGAGTTATTTAGAAACCTTTCTTTAGATTTTACTCTATATGCCATATATATATATTATATATATATATATATATATATATATATATATATATATATATATATTATAATATATAAATATATATATATATATATTGA
>CM040625.1:74495886-74550115 GCA_022817965.1 Solanum lycopersicoides | reverse complement strand
TGAATCTGACATCAAATGTGTTTGGTGCGCTCATGAAATCTTTGATTTTTAATCAAATGGATAGCACTTTGACTATCACATTTTAGAATTGATTTAAGCTGAACTGAACTCAATTCTGCCACCAAACCTTTCAACCAGATAGCTTCTTTCACTGCCTTCGTTTGCTCCATATATTCTGCTTCTGTTGTAGACAAAGCGACAATCGACTGTAAAGTCGATTTCCAACTAACGGCACTGCCAACGAGAGTAAAGATGTATCCAGTTATGGACCTCCTTCGATCAAGATCCCCTGCATAGTCAGAATCAACAAACCGAGAATTGAAATACCTTCACTTTTCCGAAAGGTTAGGCCAACATCAGGAGCTCCTTTGAGATATCTAATATCCACTTGACAGCTTCCCAGTGCCTTTTTCCTGGATTTGCCATGTACTTGCTTACCACACTTACAGATTGGGCAATATCTGGACGTGTGCATACCATAGCATACATAATGCTACCAACTGCACTCGCATAAGGAACCTTTGACATATGCTCCACCTCATCCATTGATTGAGGCATTTGTAACTCTGAAAGCTTGAAATGAGAAGCTAACGTGTGTGTACTTACAGGCTTGCTCATATGCATATTAAATCTTTCAAGAACTTTTCCGATGTACCTCTTCTGAGAAAGATGTACAACACCATTTTCTCTTGAAATTTCCTTTCAAGGATTTTCTTTGCAACTCCTAGATCCTTCATGTCAAATTCCTTGCTCAACAGTTTCTTCAAAATATTTATCTCTGTGATGTTGTTAGCAGCAATAAGCATATCATCAACATACAACAAAAGATAAATCAATAGAGTTACCAGACACTCTTGTGATACACACAACTATCAAATCACTCCTCGAAAATCCATGTGTAGTCATGAATGCATCAAACCTCTTGTACCACTGTCTAGGGGATTGCTTCAAACCATACAAAGACTTCTTCAGTTGGCATACATGGTCTTCTTTTCCTTCAGCTAGGAAACCTTCTGGCTGATCCATATAGATTGTCTCTTCTAGATCACCATGTAAGAAAGCAGTTTTGACATCAAGTTTGTTGAAGCTCTAAATCAAATTGTGCAACCAATGCTAGTAGCACGCGAATGAGCTATGTTTCACGACTGGAGAAAAGATCTCATTGTAGTCAATTCCCTCCTTCTGACTGAAACCCTTTGCAACCATCTCGCCTTGAACCTAGCATCCTTCCACTTCTGAAATACCTTCTTTCTTTCTGTAGACCCATTTGCATCCAACTGTCCTCATCCCCTTTGGCCTTTTAACTAAGACCCATGTATCATTTTTGTGAAGAGACTTCATCTCTTCCATCATGGCTAACTGCCATTGTGCAGCCATCTTTGCAAGAAGTTGCTTCAACATACGAAGAGGGCTCGAGATCCTTAATCTCTTCTCTTTGCAGCTACGAACGCATGTGCAATCAGATTTTCTTGCTCTATAAGACGTTCCGGTTTCCGTATCTGCCTTTTTGTCCCTTCCCTTCGCAATTGTGTATGGTTCATTGGAAGCAAGTTCTTTAAGATCTGCATCTTTTGACTCATCAATTTGAGTCTCTTGATCCCGTTCCTTGGTAAGCTCCACCGGTAGCTCCACCTGCTCGTTGTTCTCGTTTCTAGATAACTCCACAGAAACTTTACGAGGATCAAGTATAGAGGATTCATCAAACGTAACATCTCTACTAACTACAAATTTGAGTAAAGACAAACACCATAGTTTGTACCCTTTACTCCATCTACATACCCTACGAATATGGCCTTTTTAGCCCTTGGTTCAAGCTTACCTTCATTAACATGATAATAAGCTGGACACCCAAATATTCGCAAGTGATGACATAGTTAGAGGCGTTCACCCTGACCAGACCTCCATTCGGAGTCTTAAAGTCAAATCCGATGGATTCGCTTTGGGGGAGGCGATTGACAATATGAGAAGCAGATCGAACTGCTTCAGCCCAAAATACTTTGGACATCCTTAGCTTGACTAGAGCACTACAACGCAGCCCTTCCAAGAAGAGTTCTGCTTCATTCTCTCGGCAACTCCATTCTGCTTGGGTGTGCCTGACCATCTTATGCCTTGCGATCCATACGAACCTTGCCAGAATCATTGAACTCTTCACTGCCAAACTCCAAGCCATTCGTCCCCGTGCCGAAGATACTTGATTTTCCTCTCCATCTGATTTCAACCAAAATCTTCCACTCTTTTAAAAGCTTCAAAAGCATCACTTTTGTCTTCAGCGAACACGCACCCAAAACCTTTCGCTGAAAAAATTCATCAAGTGAATGTGAGAAGATCCACCTTCTTTCCTCCCTTCGATGGAAGCTCTAGAGGGACCCCCATAAAAATCTGACATGGATGTAGTCTATTACCCCTCCCGTCTTTTGTGACTCTGCCAGTTGTGAGCAGCGACCTTTTTCTGCGCTTCCCTAAGACGCCAGTGCTCACAAAATTCAAGTGTGCTGATCTTCTCACCATTTAAAAGGTCTGTCATGTGGTGTCAACATCTCCAATCCTCGTGCCGCTCATATGGCCTAGTCTTCAGCTGTGCCATAATTTGCCTTGTTCATCATTAGATACGCACGTGTAGATGCATTTACAGAGCCAATAATGGTGCTTCCCGCAAGTGCGTGTGAGAGGCCATCCCTCCAGCTTGGCCTTCAACATGACTAAAGTCCCTTTAAGTCACTTTCATAGCTTCCTCCTTCATCACTGTACTTATAGCCTTGTTATCTAAAGTACCCAGGGAGCCAAATTTCTTCTTTAGATCAGGAACATGACGGACTTTTGTAATATCTCACGATCCATCGATCGCAGCGAAACATGAACTGACAAACCAAATAGCCAACTATTTTACAAGTTGCATTATTGCCCATAATACAGTTCCTCTTTACTCTGTTTCGATAGCTGCTGAACCAATCTTTTACGGAATGTCATATGCAGAGAGTACAACCAAGAGTCTAAGACCATTTTCGTCATAGATCCCACTACTACATGATGTTGTTAGTTTACATTAATCATTATCATTACTCATGTACGATTGCTCACAATAGATGCACTCGCCTTTCTTTGGACTCTCGACATAGGGCAATCTCGTTCAAAGTGCCCCCTTTTTGTGACAGCCCACAACATTCCCATTCATCTTTGTTCACACGAGACGTTTGATCTGTACTTCGATTTGCTCCTTCCCTTTGGCTAGTACGCCTCTTACAAAAGAGTCCACTAGCTTACGTCACTTTCTGTCTCTTTCAAAATGGCATCCGCACATCACAAGAGTTTGTACTTGCCCGCAACTTGCTTCAAGGTTTTAATAGGTTGTTTGCTATACATTCATTGAATTCTCAATATCACGATATTTTTTGAAGTCAATGAAAATAGTAAAGAACATGCAAGTGTCTCCTCGTCCTTTTTAATTCACGCAGTTTGTAAGTCCATCACAAGTTATTGAACGCATCTAGATGGTCTTTGCAACAAAGTCACCTGACATCCATCTTAAATGTATTGAAGACGCCGTTGTAACAACATCTCTTGTTTTACTGACTGGTCCTCGGTAAAGCCCTATCCAAGCTTTTCCCATAATTCTTCGGCCGTCTCTTCGCGTACTTGTACTCACTTCAAACAAAGTACGTTAGTGCAAGCCGACAGTTAGGATTGCACTCAAATGCAATCTCCTTCAATCTTTTCTCCTTTCGGAATCCGATAATGCTTATCGGTCGTATTTCCGTCAATAGCTATGGCATTGAACTTTCCCTCCGCAGTAACGCTATCATCTGGATTTTCCGAACTTGAAAGTTGGCTTGCGCCCAACTAAATCTATCAATTCAAAACTCATTGGAACTCATTCTGTACCCTTGTTTCTTCCCTTTCTAACCTATAATGTATTTCGAACTACAGAAAACCAAAGTATCCCTTCTGATGTGGAAGTTCAGACCTGTGCTGCAACCACAGAGCATTACTCAGACAGAACCTTTGGATCTGATACCAATTGTTAGCGCGAAACGTTTGAAACCTAAAGAACAAGGAAGAACAACAATATTTAACGTGGTTCAGATCAAAATGATCCTATGTCCACCAAAGAACAACTGCCACTGATATTTATTTCACTCTACAAAGAATACAAGTGAAATACTACAAGCAGAGAGAACACAAATGCCTTAGAAGTTGAGAAGGCAAGGAGAGGATGATTTGAAAATGAATTAAGAGCTAGCCTATTTATAGGAATAAATTCATCCTATTTGATGTCATCCATGACATCACATATGTGTCCAAATTTGTCAAGGTTAAGATAGCAAACCATTTTTATGGTTGCCTAACTTTCACCTACCAAAGATACAATCTTTGACTTTGAATTTTGACTATTTATCTTCCTACCAAGATATCATATTAATTCATCTTCCATTTAGTTTGATTCCACAAAACCAAACCAACTCTTCAAATTACTCTAAATGAGCGGACAAAAAATTTTGACTCTTGAAAACATGAAAAAATAAAATTAAAACATTCTCTCAAATTCATAACTCTCCTTCTCTCCAAAGCCCTAAATACGTGGAAGAAAATTTGATGTCAGACTGCACAGTTAAAAAACATTCTTTCAGTTTTATACAAGTCTAAGCTGTCAAAGTTGGTGGCACCATCACCATTCAGTTAGACCAAATTAACGACCATTTTATGTATTATGCCTTAAATTTCAGATACTTCAAGAAATATTTCATTTATAGCAGTAATTAACAAGGATGTATTTTAATTTGAGGAACAATTAGAGAGTGTTTTGGTCAAAACTCATCAATTTACATCCACAAGAACATTTCCTAACAAGATTTCACCTGAAATACAATGAAGGAAGGTACAATTTGTCACAAAGCAAGTCATAGCTATAGTTTTGTGATTAAAGTTGTAGAATAGTAAAAAATAACTAACTTAAGAATATTGTTTTAGTAGAATTGGTTATGTGGAACTCAATCATATATAAAATAATTTAGAACAAGGAGACAAAACAAGCAACAAACCCAGTTGATTTTGCTAGCTAGGCAATAGGTGAGAAATCTCGCAACGATATCCATTGAGGAGCAACAAGGCTATGAAATTTTATGCCTGTGTTTAAACTTTAACTTCTGCCGCTGTGGTTTTGAATCTCCTCAGGTATTAAGTATAGGCACTTGTGTGTTGTGTTCTTGAAACCTGACACAACAGTTGTTCAAAAAAGAAAAACAAGAACTCGCCGAGTTTGAATTCAGAGATGCTGGACAAGTACAAAGATGTGTTTACAAAAGAAACTCAAAACTTTTCCCATATATAACAATGTGTACAAGTTATTCTTAGATACATGCATGAACCAAACTTTAGTTCCTACTATTCCAAAATTGAGAATATCATAAAAACATTCTATTAGTATATTATTGTCCTAATTAAATTCACAAACTATCTTTTCTGGAAGTTAAATGCTTTGATTGAGTAAGCAAAAATAAAGAGAAAGCCAACTGATATTCCAACAAGAATCATAGCAACATATCCACAAAATCGTATTTGAAATCGAAGAAACCTCTATGAATTCTTCCACTGTCTCTTTGTTTCCAATTTGTCTTGTAAGTCTCCAAATTGTGAGGCAATTAGTCCGTATAATGCCACGAAAGGGGGCAAATGTAATAGTACCATCTCCACCACACTGGCATTCTCTGTCATAAACCAAAAAAAAAAGAGAGAAAATTTTAGTCCAAACATGTTCTGTTGAGGTAATGCATGCAATTCAAAGAAGATTAGTAGGTAACTTACTGTTTTGGAACAATGAATCCACTGAAAAGATTCCATACTGCATAAAATGCAGATGAAAAATGGCTGCAATGCTGTGATTAGGAGTAACGGCTACTGTCATCATCCCGTACAATGTGAAGTATAACAAGGTGAAGTACATGAAGAACAATACCAAAAGAATTGGCAACTGTCCATTCAAATCCAATCATGGCATAGACTAAACACCATATATGATTGTCTGGATGAAAATATATGGCAGCTCAATCATAATCTGCTTTAAAAAATTCATCCGATGAGCATAGCTAATACATGTGGTGATAACAGTCCATGTCAACATTACAGTGGTTTTGATGTTATACTGTCCAAAAGCATAAGGCAGAGCTGAATACATTCCAGCAGCTCTTTCCTGTAGAAAACTGTCCTCTCAATAGCAACGACTGGCTGAACTGACGGTAGCATTTTGTACACCAGAAACAAGACAGCAGCATACATTGAACCTATTGCATTCAAAATATCTTGTTGCCTTCTCCTGAAATTGGGTTCAAAACCATTACATTGTGATAAAATAAACAGATGAAAAAACAGTTCATGTATGATTGTTTACCTTTTGAGCCAAGATCCCAAAATATGTTCCAAACATAAGAGCAATGAAGAATGTAAACATGAGCCTGACTGCTTGTAAGGATTTCGCCAGTATGACCAGTGTTGTTTCCAGAAGCAAGCCATGGATTGGTGAAGAAAGACTGGGAAACTTAGTTTGAAAGAAGAGTCTTTTGAACTGGGCTGGCACGCTTAGTTCCTTGATTTAAGCTTTGTTTCTCCTGAATATTGCTCCACTTCAGAATTCAAGAATATATATTGTATAGTCGTTGTGTTCAACTTGATGATTCATACCTATACAATTCTGAGTTCCTGTACAATTCAGTAAAGTCAATTCCAAGAGATGCTTCTTGTGCTACTGAAGTTATGTCTAACATCCATGTTGCTTGGATTGTAACATCTCTGATTTTCGAACTCATCGATTTCCTGAGGCAAATGGAAACAGAACATTACTTTGTGTAGTAGGCAACATAATAGGAATAAATCCAGTTTCTTTACCTAACAGTTCCCTTACCTCAAAATACTTAATAAGTGAGAAGAATGGCGTTCCTAATGGGCACAAATATTTCTTCGCCTCCTCGTTTCAGGAGTAGGAGCTGCAACTCATTAGTAGAATGAGAATCTCTTTTCTAAAACAATTATTTTAAATTTCTACATTATGGAAGATCGACTGTTGCTCAACCTCATCAAAGCATCAAATATGTCAATGCTAGGCTGATGAATGGTGCATTATCGAATATATATTAATCAAACTCCTTCCGTCTTAATATTTAAGTTTGAGTTATTTTAGAAACCTTTCTTTAGATTTACTCTATTGACACTTAGATTTCCTTATGATTTAGGATATTGCACTTACTTTTCTTATTTTAATTTTCTTGTAACAATTCTCTTAACCTAATTTTATTATAATACAAATTTACGTTTGGACTTATTTGCCCCTTGAGGTAACAAACGTTGGCCAATAAACCATTTTGTTCAACAAAATCCAACGAGTATGATACATTAAGGCCATTGAAAAATTACAAATACGTTGCTATGGCCTATGGTAGATTAGTGTAGTCATTGGAGGATACTTAAGCTTTTGGCTTTGATTTGGAATTGTACTCGTTCAAGAAATGATCTGGATTATCACACTATTTCTAAAGATATTCATTAGTTTGCGCATAAAATAAATCTCTTCTATAGTGTCCAACATACACAAATCAATAATTTACATCATTATATACCATGATTTTGAGAGCAAAACAGTTATACTGATACTATAAAGAAAGAGGCTTATAAATGACCAACATTTAGTAGCAAAACAAGTTGTCTATTTCAAAAACAAAAGTCCCCTTAACGCCCCACTCCCACGAAGGGAGACAGGGACGACCCAAATCGGAAAAAAAAATATGTCAGTCACGTATCCTAATTGGTGAGCTTATGAAAAAATAAAGGGGAAGCCGCGATCAAACTAAAATTCTGGAAATAAGTCGAACAAGTAAAAATCTGATACCTCAAAACATACTTGTAAGGACCAGATTGTGTCTTGGTCCATAATTATGGGACGAAGGACAATTATGGTCCCTAATATTATCAATGATTGGTCCCTAATACTCTAAATTGAGCGGACAAAAAATTTTGACTCTTGAAAACATGAAAAAATAAAATTAAAACATTCTCTCAAATACATAACTCTCCTTCTCTCAAAGCCCTAAATACGTGATAGAAAATTTGATGTCAGACTGCACAGTTAAAAAACATTCTTTCAGTTTTATACAAGTCTAAGCGTTCAAAGTTGGTGGCACCATCACCATGTCAGCTTAGACCAAATTAAACAACACTTTTATGTATTATGCCTTAAATTTCAGATACTTCAAGAAATATTTCATTTATAGCAGTAATTAACAAGGATTTTTTAAATTTGAGGAACAATTAGAGAGTGTTTTCGGTCAAAAACTCATCAATTTACATCCACAAGAACATTTCCTAACAAGATTTTCACCTGAAATACAATGAAGGAAGGTACAATTTGTTCACAAAGCAAGTTCATAGCTATAGTTTTGTGATTAAAGTTGTAGAAGTAGTAAAAAATAACTAACTTAAGAATATTGTTTTAGTAGAATTGGTTATGTGGAACTCAATCATATAATAAAAATTTAGAACAAGGAAGACAAAACAAGCAACAAACCCAGTTGATTTTGCTAGCTAGGCAACTAGGTGAGAAATCTCGCAACGATATCCATTGAGGAGCAACAAGGCTATGAAATTTTATGCCCTGTGTGTTAAACTTTAACTTCTGCCGCTGTGGTTTTGAATCTCCTCAGGTATTAAGTATAGGCACTTGTGTGTTGTGTTCTTTGAAAACCTGAACACAACAGTTGTTCAAAAAAGAAAAACAAGAACTTCGCGAGTTTGAATTCAGAGATGCTGGACAAGTACAAAGATGTGTGTTACAAAAGAAACTCAAAACTTTTCCCATATATAACAATGTGTACAAGTTATTCTTAGATACATGCATGAACCAAACTTTAGTTCCTACTATTCCAAAATTGAGAATATCATAAAAACATTCTATTAGTATATTATTGTCCTAATTAATATTCACAAACTATCTTTTCTGGAAGTTAAATGCTTTGATTGAGTAAGCAAAAATAAAGAGAAAGCCAACTGATATTCCAACAAGAATCATAGCAACATATCCCACAAAATCGTATTTGAAATCGAAGAAACTCTCTATGAATTCTTCCACTGTCTCTTTTGTTTCCAATTTGTCTTGTAAGTCTCCAAATTGTGAGGCAATTAGTCCGTATAATGTCCACGAAAGGGGGCAAATGTAATAGTACCATCTCCACCACACTGGCATTCTCTGTCATAAACCAAAAAAAAAAGAGAGAAAATTGTTAGTCCAAACATGTTCTGTTGAGGGTAATGCATGCAATTCAAAGAAGAATTAGTAGGTAACTTACTGTTTTTGGAACAATGAATCCACTGAAAAGATTCCATACTGCATAAAATGCAGATGAAACAATGGCTGCAATGCTGTGATTAGGAGTAACGGCTACTGTCATCATCCCGTACAATGTGAAGTATAACAAGGTGAAGTACATGAAGAACAGATACCAAAAGAATTTGGCAACTGTCCATTCAAATCCAATCATGGCATAGACTATAACACCATATATGATTGTCTGGATGAAAATATATGGCAGCTCAATCATAATCTGCTTTAAAAAAATTCATCCGATGAGCATAGCTAATACATGTGGTGATAACAGTCCATGTCAACATTACAGTGGTTTTGATGTATACCTGTCCAAAAGCATAAGGCAGAGCTGAATACATTCCAGCAGCTCTTTCCCTGTAGAAAACTGTCCTCTCAATAGCAACGACTGGCTGAACTGACGTAGCATTTTGTACACCAAGAAACAAGACAGCAGCATACATTGAACCTATTGCATTCAAAATATCTTGTTGCCTTCTCCTGAAATTGGGTTCAAAACCATTACACTTGTGAATAAAATAAACAGATGAAAAACAGTTCATGTATGTATTGTTTACCTTTTGGAGCCAAGATCCCAAAATATTGTTCCAAACATAAGAGCAATGAAGAATGTAAACATGAGCCTGACTGCTGTGTAAGGAGGATTTCGCCAGTATGACCAGTGTTGTTTCCAGAAGCAAGCCATGGATTGGGTGAAGAAAGACTGGGAATACTTAGTTTGAAAGAAGAGGTCTTTTGAACCTGGGGCTGGCACGCTTAGTTCCTTGATTAAAGCTTTGTTTCTCCTGAATATTTGCTCCACTTCAGAATTCAAGAATATATATTTGTATAGTCGTTGTGTTCAACTTGATGATTCATACCTATACAATTCTGAGTTCCTGTACAATTCAGTAAAGTCAATTCCAAGAGATGCTTCTTGTGCTACTGAAGTTATGTCTAACATCCATGTTGCTGGATTGTAACCATCTCTGATTTTCGGAACTCCATCGATTTCCTGAGGCAAATGGAAACAGAACCATTACTTTGTGTAGTAGGCCAACATAATAGGAATAAATCCAGTTTCTTTACCTAACAGTTCCCTTACCTCAAAATACTTAATAAGGTGAGAAGAATGGCGTCCTAATGGGCCGACAAATATTTCTTCGCCTCCTCGTTTCAGGAGTAGGAGCTGCAACTCATTAGTAGAATGAGAATCTCTTTTTCTAAAACAATTATTTTAAATTTCTACATTATGGAAGATCGACTGTTGCTCACCTCATCGAAAGCATCAAATATGTCAATGCTAGGCTGATGAATGGTGCATACTACGGTTCGACCTGTATCTACAGTGTTCCTGACTGTTCTCATCACTATTGCAGCTGCTCTAGCATCTAATCCAGAGGTTGGCTCATCCATGAATATTATAGAAGGATTGGCAACTAGTTCAACTGCAACTGTAAGTCGTTTTCGTTGTTCAGTTGAAAGACCATTCACTCCAGGCAATCCAACAAGTGCTTCTCTTAGAGGTTTTAGCTCTACTAGTTCCATGACCTCCTCTATGAACCTCTGCAATGATACATTTTATTATAACATCCAGTTTCAAGTTCTATTAGCAATCCTAGTAGCCAAATTCCAGACTGATTTACCTTTCGGGTTTCGGTGTCAACTTCACGAGGCAGTCGAAGCCAAGCAGAATATTGCAATGATTCGTAGACTGTAACATGAGGTGAATGAATGTCAGTTTGCTCACAGTATCCAGCTATCCGAGCAAATGTTTCTTGCTGCTTTGGGTATCCTGATATACTGATGGTTCCTTCAATGTATCCACCGGTTTTCCTACCAGCTAAGACATCCATAAGTGTGGTCTTACCAGCTCCACTAACACCCATTAGAGCTGTCAAAACTCCTGGCCTAAAAGCACCACTCACCCCTTTCAAGAGTTCAAGTCGGTCCTCGATAAAACCTTGAGCTTTCATTTCCTGAAGTCACAACATAGACTTGAGAATTTAACTCAGACATGTATAGGCCAGTTAATTTCCATAGACTAAATCTTAAATGTACCTGAGGCATATCTACTGCATATCTGATATCATCAAAAGTAATTGAAAGGGGTTCAAAAGGAAGAATCATTCCCTTTCTCTTGTTTAAATCACCCTCAGCTATGTTGCCTACTCTTGAGGACATAGACCTGGAAGATGCACTTCGGCGAACATCGTTTCCTCTTTCTGCATATTTGGTCTTGATACCATTAGTACTTAGTGGAAAATCTTAAGTTGAAACTGCAGCTCAAAGGGAAGGAATATGTACCTGATGAAATCTTTCCTATCGGAGATAGTTCAATAACCTCACCCCTTTTGCTTGCATTCCTCTCAGCCACAGTTTCTTCAGAAAGAACTGCCTGAGGTTTACCAAATGCTGCACCAAAATTACCCACCTTGTTGATATGTTAGGATCATCCTATAGATGGAAATGATATTAGATTGCATAATAGTAGACGGATTCTTACGGTTGAGATAAGCTAAGGCCACTGTGAACAAGAAATTGAATAGCAAAACATATCCAAGAAGAGCTCCTACTCCAATCCAATACCATCTTGCTTCTGGAAAGATTCCACGCGATTTCAAAAATGACACTCCTAATGTATCCGTGCCCGTGGAGTTAGGAGAAACCTGAAACAAAATTCAAGAATAAACTCTCAAATGCTACCTTAAAGGCCTGTCCTTCCAAAACTACAGAAGCTTTAGCTTACATGTGCCCAACTCTTCCCTAGAAATTCGTTCACTGCTATAGCATTCTGTGCATACATCATAGGGGAAATCCAGTAACCCCATATCAGCCATTGCTTCACATTATCTGATAAACAAATAGCTTCCTTTTAGATGAAATAAACAAAAGACGAAGAACATATAAATGAGCATTGCCCTTGTGGTTTTTCAAAATATTCTTGAATCACCTCTTGACAGAATGAATCCACCCATTACAAGAACTATGAGTAGTGCACATGATCCAAATGTATTTGCAACAATGACATTCCTTCCAAGAGCTGCTAAGAATCGAAACAGCCCTGAGGCCATCTGGTTAAGACATATGAGCAGAAATAGCTGTTTGAAGAACCTGCAAACAGAAAAATAATCTTGATGAGATTTTATGAACCAAGAAGTTCCATGGTTAAAAAGATCAAATTTCTACCTTCCAACGTCTGCCTCAAATCCAATTACGTAATAAGTCATACACACCCAAATAGCAACTTCTACAAGTGTGATCGGAATCTTGAGGATCCAAGTAGGCAAAGCATATGTCCAAGCAGGAAAGAAAAGAAGATCACGTTGTTTGTAAAAGGAAGGAAGCTTCATAATACTGAGGGCAAGCTCTGAAAACCCATTGAACATAATCATGATAACTGCATAATACAGTGCACCCAAGAATACTGCACCATCTATCATTGTATTTCTGTGCATCTCAGTTCGTAGGAAGAGTGTCATTGTTATAGTAGCCATCAATGTTAGCTGAAAAGATGACAAAAAATAGTTTGTTTTTACTTCTACACAATCATTTTGGAACTTGAAAAGTTGACTTGTTCATTTTGACTTTCTACTTACTTGTATCATCTTGAATATATAGACGAACGAATTCCTCTTCATAAGAAGGTATTCTCTAGCTGTGCAGGCTTTCAAGAGTTCTTTCTTGCTAACACCATACTTCTCGGTGGTTAGAGCAGCAGGGTGGCTCTTGGATTTATCAAAGGGAACAGCAAGCTCATCACCAAGCTTCCTTCCAACATGAAATGATTGAAATGCTTCAGAAAATTCACGCACTGTGATAAACTTATAAGGTTCATCACGACGTGCCCAGTATTGCTCTTGATCCTTCCTTGATGTCACCTTTTATTATCACATAGTAAATGAAAATAATTAGAAACAAGAAATGCTCCATGACTAGAAAGAGTTGAGGGAGTAATTAGCAATGGCGTTTACTTCTTGTAAGAAATCAGCAACTCCTTTCCTCTGGGGGCATTTGAAGCCTATGTACTCGAAGAACTCAAGGACGTTCTCCCGGGGACCTTGGTACACAATCTGCCCATCTGATAAGAGAATAATATCATCGAACAAGTCATAAGTTTCTGGTGCAGGCTGCAGAAGTGATATTACAGCAGTTCCTTGAAGAATGTGGATTGACTGCCTAATTGAATTGACAATCTGATAAGTTGTTGAACTGTCTAAACCAGTCGATATCTCATCCATAAAAAGTGCTCTTGCTGGTCCAACCATCATTTCCCCTGCATTACAAGTTATCAACAAGTTTAGCACGATAACTTTTTCGCTACTCTTTGTATATGTTTATGGTTTCTACAACATCCATTACAATTCTAGATCATACAAGGTGTCTGTTTAACCCAACCTGTTGTTAGCCTCTTTCTCTGCCCCCCAGAAATTCCTCGAATCATTTCGTCTCCAACAATGGTATCAGCACAAATTTCAAGTCCCAATATCTGAAAACAGTACATAGAATAGTGAATTGGTGCATAGTTTTCTAGTTTCTGCATTGGTGTTTCATAAGCATATCCCTTTTTACCTTGAGAGTATAATCTGTTACAACATTAGCCTCCTGTCCGTCATTCCACGCTGACTGTTAAATAAAACTCCATAGTTAAACCAAGTTCATACAACATGAATCTGAATTTTTCTGCTTAATATGTCTTCACCTTCATAAAGATATCAACATCAGGATCTGGCTTAATATTTGCTTCCTTCTCTCTCCTAGACAACTCTGCCAAAATTTCTGCATATTCATAACAAACTAATTTAAAAAAAGTACGCGATTCCCCAAAAAGATTGGAAATGCTACATGTTCATTGTAATATCCCAGAATAAGGGAATCTCACTGACCATATTTGGCTCCAACTCCTTGACATCTAGCAGAAAATGCCAATGTTTCCCTGACTGTCATTTCTCCAATATGAAGATCATTTTGGCTTATATAAGCAGATGTTCTTTGTGGCACAAACTCATCCATCCCATGACCATTATATGTAACTCTACCTGAAACCTGAAAAACGAATAGATTTATCGACTACCAACACAGAACTCCTCCCTAATCTGAAAAAGTGTATTATGTCTAATCATGTTTCTTACTTTGAGATCTTTATCAAGTTTCCCAGCCAAACCTAACAGCAACGTTGTTTTTCCCGAACTTGGTGGTCCTAAAAGCAGTGTCATTCTGCATAACAAGATTGAAATGAATGAATAAACAGGACTTTGTCTAAAAATCACCCTTTTGACACAAGTGTTTTTCTCACCTTCCTGGCTTGATGATTCCACTGACCTCATGAAGGATTGGTAATGGTTTCTTTCTACTTGGAAGGATATGAAGATAATTCAAGAAATCCTATACACAAAAAGTTAAAAAATACATTGCATGTAATTTCTACAATATGATACAGGACAAGTCCTAGTATATATGCATGTATTATTATTATTATTACCTCTATGATGTTAACTGTGAAGTTGAATATTGTTGGTAAAGCTCTACTACCAACGCGAGCTTCTGCATCTACATTCAAATGCTCGAATCGTACTTCAATTGTAGGAAGATCCAAACCAACCCTGCATCATATACAACATTGTTTGGTACGACTTAAGTCATTTTCCAATAACGAAACACCAGAAAATGACTTTCTCATAAAATAAATATTTTTATACCTATCAATCCTTTTTTTGAGCTTCAACAAGAACTTCTCATTATCTTCCTCAGCAATCTTTACAAGTCTCTCTAAAAGATTCCTTCTTTCCACCAAATCGAGCTTTGTTATATCAACTTCTCTATATTGTCCTTGTTCTTCACTAAGAATGCCTCTCCTTATACGAAGATACGTTGGAAGTTTCTCAAGAGCAGCCCATTTTAACGCCTCTTCATCATCGTAATCTTCTCTTGATGACCTTGAAAACACATCCACAGCACTATTTCTCCATACAGTTGAACTACCCAAACGCGCACTACTCACCTTCAATATATCTCCACCACCCTCCATTTACTTGTTACATATAAGTATACCTCCAAATTTTATGGTTTGGAGGGACTTTTGATTCTTGAAAATATGGGTAAAGGAGATGGGATTTATATATAACAAAGTAAAGAGAATAAAATAGAGTAGAGGGTCAACTTCTAGATACTATTTTAGTGATTTGACGTAAGTGTTGATGCAAACAAAATTAACGCATTATGCTAAAGTTTGTTTGACCATACTATAGTTAATACTATAGTATGGTTCATGATCATGGATCACCCTCCCATTACTCAATTACTGATACCAAAATAAAGTAAAAATGTTTTTATACTCACTCCGTTCATCTTTACTCGTACGAAATACAAAAAAATAGTTGTCTAACATGAATGGAGGAGTACTAAATATTCCTCTACACACTCAACTAGAGATTTCAGTTCAAGTATTGAAATTGAGTTAATAACTATCGTAGGAAGCATTAATGCTTTGTTACTGAGTTTTTAATGATTGTAATTTGAATTAGTCGAGTCAATAGATTTTGAACTATTAAAAATGATAATATTAACAAATAAAGTTGTAGAGAATAAAATCATCATAGGTTAGTGTAAATGATACTAGCTAGGACTAACAAATTAGGCATCCTCAACAACCCATGATCATCATGTCTTACTTATTGCTTTTATATTTCAATCCTTATGTATTATATAATTAATATACATCTAAATCTCATCCTTATAAATTGCAAAAACTTAGAAATAATCCCTATAGTCTTAAATCCTAAGTAAAATAAAGTCGTATATGAAGTAAGTATGATGTAAGCCTGTATAAGCAATGACAAGAAACTAGAAGGAAAAAAAGGGGGAAAAAACATTTTTTTTTAAAAATAAATTTATAATTATGGTGTCGATTCAACTTGCACGAATACATGGAGAATTGTTACCCCATCAGTATAAGTTTCGTCACCTATATATCAATGTAATGTACCCCGATTATGTTTGCGTTACTGATAAAAAAAATCAATCTAAAATCATTCAAATTGAATCATGCTTATGAAAAATATTACGAAACAATACCGAAATTAAGAGGAGGGAGGCAAGGAAGATGAAATTGATTTTTTTAATATTTGCATATTAAGACAAAATTTTATTTTCCATCTATTTGTTATTTTTTTTCTTTTAAGTAACACCATGTTGAGGAAAATGGAAACAAAGAGCACAGGTAAGAGCTGGATATATAATGGTTCTACAGATTAGTTGGGATCTGTTTTGTACTTTATTTTCAAGATCATATGGTGTAAATAAATTATTTCAGTTGAAACTAATAAAAAAATTATTATGTATTTGATATATTAGATTTACAGCTTTTAAAATCTGTGTATTTAAATGGATGTAACCATGTAAGCCACATGCATAGCATCTTCCTTCTCTTTTTTTTTGTTATCAAAAATCCACCTGAAGGTCAGCAAACAAAAAATAAAATAAATTTTAATGACAGATTCTTTTCTCATAATTTTTGTTGGTGAAAATACAATAATTACAGTTAAAATTAAAATTTAAAAAAAATCATTTTAGGCTAAGGTGTATATATATATCTTGCTTTTTAAATGAGATTCAAGCTAATATGAAATCTTTACTCATCATTTGTTTATTAGGGAAAACAACATTTTTAACTCAAAAGTAATAAGTTAGCCCAATGAAGTAACCTCGTTGTATCTACTAGTCCCTCTAGAGAATATGTTCAATCTAACTGCTTCATTTTTCCGTAATTATATATATAATATTATTCTAAACAAAAATAGAACTCAAAAGTAACAACGGGATATTTTATGATCAAGCATTAACTACATTGCTATTTTTGGACCATATTATCAATCGATGACATTTTTATTCAATTTCACATAGTTAAAAAAATACATTTCGACCCTTTTACATTATATGAATAACAAGGCAAGGTTGGCAGTTATAAAGTTGGGTCATTTTTACTTACCATCTTATTTTGTGTTGGTCTTCTAACTTATCGCACTCATAGCAAGAATTTTTTTATAAGACATAAATATATATCGTATCATTATATTCTACAACTAAGTTATGTTCAGCGTAACTTCAATTTCTAAAAAAACATTTACTTCATTGGACATAAATTCAATTATATTGCTAAAGGAGGAAAACATAACGCAATATTTGTTTTTGAGGGGGGTAATTAGTGATAAATCATAATGTTAGTAGCAATGTATGTTACACCAACAAATATTGACTATAAATTTATATTTGATTAAAATAATAGATTTTAAAGAGTAGTATAATTTTAATATTTAAATTACACAAATAATTTGTGTAGTTGTTTTTTGGCGATAATTGTTGGGAATAAATCCGTAACAGAAATAATATTTGCGATAATAAAGGCAATAAATGCGGAACACAACAATACGGTTAATCAACGAGAATAAAAGAGAAATAATGACACCAAGATTTTACGTGGAAACCCTCCTAAATAAGGGAAAAAACCACAACCCGAGAGGAGCAACGAATATCACTATAGTAAGGATTTTACACTTGTAGATCCGAGCAAAACTCCAAAGATCACTACACACTCAAAAGAAATAACCCTCTTTTGATTTTTCCACCTCACTATAATATCGCTCACACTCTCTATTTTTCCTCACAGATTATTTTCCTCTGTGATGCCTCACTCTTCTTTTCTCTCCTTTGTAATTTCCTTTTGGTGTACATAGAATGAAGAATTGTCCTCCCTTTTATAGAGAACAAATACACTACCCTCCAAATGTACTACAGAAGAAAAAACAATTTTTTCTTCTTCATAGCTTACCAACTCTTGCCAAACTTTGACATTAAAGAAAGAACAATTTTTTCTTTACCAACTCTGCCAAACTTTGAAATTGGCAGAAAACAATTCAAAGTTTGGTACATGGGGATGGACCCCACAATCTCCCCCTCCAGACCCATTCACCTGAAGGAGGTAGCTCTAGGTTTCTAGCTTGAGTGCATGCCGACAAGTTCTTTGCATAGCTCAAACTTGTCTCTTGATACCGCTTTGGTCAGCATATCTGAAGGGTTTTCACTAGTAGGGATCTTCATGACCTGCATAGATCCGTCCTCTATCTTTTCACGAATCCAGTGATATCTCACGTCGATATGCTTCGTTCTTGCATGATACATGGTGTTCTTGCTCAAGTCTATTGCACTCTGACTGTCACAATAGATGACATACTCCTTCTGATGCAATCCAAGTTCTTGAAGAAATCGTTTCAGCCATACCATCTCTTTGCCAGCTTCAGTAGCTGCAATATATTCTGCCTCAGTTGTAGAGAGTGCGACACACTTCTGCAACTTTGACTGCCATGATATAGCTCCCCCTGAAAATGTAAACAAATATCCAGTAGTAGATTTTCTATTATCGAGGTCACCTGCCATATCAGCATCAGTATAGCCCTTCAATATTGTATCAGATCCTTCAAAACACAAGCAGTCTCTTGTGGTACCTCTTAGGTACCTGAGTATCCACTTAACTGCCTCCCATTGTTCTTTTCCAGGATTTTCAAGGAATCTGCTAACAACACCAACTGCATGAGCAATATCAGGTCTTGTACACACCATCGCATACATCAAACTCCCCACTGCTGAAGAATAAGGAACTTTAGCCATTCCCTCTTTCTCCTCTTTTGTTGTAGGACACATCTGTTTGCTCAACTTCAGATGACTCGCAAGAGGCGTGCTAACAGGTTTAGCACTCTTTATGTTGAAGCGTTCTAGTACACGTTCAATGTACTTCTCTTGAGATAGCCACAACTTTCTTTTTGTTCGTTCTCGAACAATCTTCATCCCTAGAATTTGTTGTGCTGGGCCCAAGTCTTTCATGTCAAATGACTTGGACAAATCTTTCTTCAACTTTGCAATCAACTCTTTGTCTTGTCCTACAATTAACATGTCATCCACATACAACAACAAAATAATAAAATTGTTGTCAGAAAATCTTTTGAAGTATACACATGGATCAGAATAGGTCTTTGTGTACGTTTGACTTTTCATGAAAGAGTCAAACTTTTTGTACCATTGCCTTGGGGCCTGTTTCAACCCATAAAGACTCTTATTCAATTTGCACACCATGTGTTTCTTTCCAGATACTTCAAATCCCTCTGGTTGCTCCATATAAATCTCTTCTTCCAAATCTCCGTGAAGAAATGCAGTTTTCACGTCCAATTGCTCCACTTCAAGATCTAGACTAGCTGCTATGCTCAAAATAGTTCGAATAGAAGTCATTTTGACAACAGGTGAAAAAATTTCATCAAAATCAATACCTTTCTTTTGTTCGAAGCCTTTTACAACCAATCGAGCTTTGTACCTGACCAACTTGCCATTTCCATCTTTCTTGAGTTTAAAGACCCACTTGCACTTAAGCGGTCTTTTGCCTTTTGGAAGTTCAACTAGCTGGTATGTGCCATTTTTCTGTAGAGATCCCATCTCTTCGTGCATGGCTTTCATCCATTGGCTCTTTTCTGGATGAGACAACACCTCCTTAAGACTTTCTGGCTCACCTTCATCATTGATGAGGACATACTCTGAGGAAGGGTATTTGGTTGATTCTACCCTTTGTCTTTCTGATCTCCTCAGAGGTTGAGATTGTTCTTCTTCTTCTGGGTACTCCATTTGCTCGGTATTATCACCGAGTTGCTCCCCCTGCTCAACAATCTCATCAGGTTGCTCTTCATGCTCAGCAACTTCATCAATCGTACTTTCTGCACTTATGGGATGGTTAGAAGAAGAGGGAATGGTAACAAGATTAGGGACTATACCATTCTTTTTCTTGGCCTTCTCGGATAGATCATCAGCAGTTCCAACTTCACTTTCTCGAAAGATTACATCTCTGCTTCTGATGACCTTCTTCTTTACAAGATCCCATAGTCTGTACCCGAACTCTTCATCTCCATATCCGATGAATATGCAGGGAACTGATTTATCATCTAGCTTGGTTCTCTGCTCCTTCGGTACATGTGCAAAAGCTTTGCAACCGAACACCTTTAGGTGCGAGTAAGACATCTCTTTGTTGGTCCAAACTCTCTCCGGAATGTCAAACTCCAACGGAACTGATGGACTACGATTGATAAGATAACACGCTGTCCGGACTGCTTCACCCCAGAATGTCTTAGGTAATTTAGCCATTCTGAGCATACTTCTCACCTTCTCAACAATGGTGCGATTCATTCTTTCAGCTACACCATTGTGTTGTGGGGTTCCAGGAACTGTCTTTTCATGTCTGATTCCATGGTTTGAACAGTACTCTTCAAATTCTCTTGAAGTGTACTCACCTCCATTGTCAGTTCGGAGACGTTTTAGCTTCTGACCTGTCTCTCTTTCTACCAGAGCATGAAATTTTTGAAATACTTGAAACACCTGATCTTTGGTTCTCAAGATATAAACCCACAATTTTCGAGAAGCATCATCAATAAAGGTAACAAAGTATTTATTACCTCCTATCGATTCTATCTCTATTGGACCACAAACATCAGAATATACCAAATCAAGTATATTCGACTTTCTTTCAGATGATGTCTGAAATGAGACTCTATGTTGTTTACCAAATAAGCAGTAGTTACAAGGTTTTATCGTTGTACCTTTGGCAATAGAGATGAGTGATTTTTTGGAAAGAATTTGCAATCCTTTCTCGCTCATATGACCCATTCTTTTATGCCATAAATCTGCAGAATTTTCTTCGTGAGCCGCATTTAATTCCCTTGGCATATTTCTGCATTTGTCCTGTACAACGTGCCACGAGCAACTCCTTTTGCAATCACCAATGCCCCTTTGGTGAGTCTCCATTTTTGATTTGCAAAGTAGTTCTCATATCCATCTCGGTCCAAAGCAACTCCCGAGATCAAGTTCATCCGCAAATCAGGTACGTGGCGCACATCTTTCAACACTAATGTGCATCCAACATTTGTTTTTAAGCAAATGTCTCCGATCCCCGCAATCTTTGAGTAACTTGTGTTACCCATTTTCACATTGCCAAAATCACCAGCTACATATCTGCAAAAAAGATCTCTTACCGGTGTGGCATGGTAAGATGCTGCTGTGTCGACCACCCATTCCGACTCTACACCTGCCAAGTGCATGCATTCTTCTTCCTCATTTATGAAGAGAACAACATTGTCATTATTTTGCACCATGGCAGCTGTGTTGTCATCATTCTTCTGGCCGCTGCTTTCCCCTTTGCCCCTTTTTAGATTTGGACAATCTCTTTTGAAGTGTCCTGGTTGATCGCAATTGTAGCAATTTCTGGCCTTCGATTTTGATCGGACTTTGGACTTTCCACGGCTCCGGATCTACCATAGTTACTTGAGCTCCTTTGGTAACTTCTGCCTCTACTTTCCGTGATGAGAGCCTGTCCGTGATTTTCAGGCCTTTTTCTCATCTTTTCATTAAGCAAAAGGGCTGATGTGACATCCTTCAACTCAATAGAGTCCTTACCATGTAAAATGGTTGTTGCTAAAGTATCGTAGGAAGATGGCAACGAGTTTAGGAGCACTATGGCTTTATCTTCATCCTCGATCTTTACTCCGAGGTTTGCTAGCTGCGTGATTAGTCCATTAAGTACATTTAAATGAGACAAAAAATTTGTACCTTCACCCATATGTAGCGCATATAACTGCTTCTTTAGGTACAATTTATTTGTCAGCGTTTTGGACATGTATAGATTTTCTAACTTTGTCCAAATGCCACATGCACTCTCTTCATCGATGATGTTATTAACTACATCATCTGTTAAGTGCAATCTGATTGCACTGGCAGCCTTTTCATCCATTTCTTCCCAATCCTCAAGTTTCATGGATTCGGGCTTTTTGGATTTGCCGCCTAGTACCTTGTGCAAACCCTGTTGGATGAGCAAGTCTCTCATCCTTCTCTGCCACATTGAAAAACCGCTATCACCGTTGAATTTTTCTACCTCGTACTTTACTCCAGACATTTTTTTTTCCACTGAGTATAGTACAATAAGCTGCAAAAAATATTTCTGTAAATGGGCAGAACCTGTGCTCTGATACCAATTGTTGGGAATAAATCCGTAACAGAAATAATATTTGCGATAATAAAGGCAATAAATGCGGAACACAACAATACGGTTAATCAACGAGAATAAAAGAGAAATAATGACACCAAGATTTTACGTGGAAACCCTCCTAAATAAGGGAAAACACCACGACCCGAGAGGAGCAACGAATATCACTATAGTAAGGATTTTACACTTGTAGATCCGAGCAAAACTCCAAAGATCACTACACACTCAAAAGAAATAACCCTCTTTTGATTTTTCCACCTCACTATAATATCGCTCACACTCTCTATTTTTCCTCACAAATTATTTTCCTCTGTGATGCCTCACTCTTCTTTTCTCTCCTTTGTAATTTCCTTTTGGTGTACATAGAATGAAGAATTGTCCTCCCTTTTATAGAGAACAAATACACTACCCTCCAAATGTGCTACAGAAGAAAAAACAATTTTTTCTTCTTCATAGCTTACCAACTCTTGCCAAACTTTGACATTAAAGAAAGAACAATTTTTTCTTTACCAACTCTGCCAAACTTTGAAATTGGCAGAAAACAATTCAAAGTTTGGTACATGGGGATGGACCCCACAATAATTAAGAATGAAAATAAATAGCACAAAAACAATAATTGTCGATCTTGAACAAGCAATATACAAATTTGAAGAAAACGTGTTTTGGTAGGATAATTCCATTCATTGAAAATTACGTCGAATAGAGTAATAACTAATAACGGCATGAATTTTCTTCGAGTTTAGTTTTGACATGCTCAAAAGTAATATTTTTAAGGATGTGTTTGGTATGATGGAGACTATTTTTTCGTGGAAAATGTTTTTTTCTTTTAATAAACAAGTTAATTTTTTTAACTTGTTTTTAGTGTTTGATAAGCAAATACAGAAAAGTATAATATATAATTCTGCCTTTTTATTTCAGCTTCAACTGACATCTATATGCCCTTCAATTTTAGATGTGCACAAGTGTAGAAGCTTAAACTTGTATAAAATTATAAGTAGACACATCCGTATTATGTTTCATTATTCTCATAGGACATAGGATGTTATGTAGGACGAATGCATCTATTTGTTCAATTTTATTCAAGTTTTAAGTGCATACTTGTGTACGGTGCACACCAAAGTTATAAGAGGACGTACATGTAAGTTGAGGCCAAGTTAAATGGTATTTATGTATTACACCTAAAAAAAAGTTATCTCAAGATTTTATATGTAATCTAACAAAAGAATTATACATGTAGGAGGGATGAGGGATGGGGGTAGGGCCTCAAAAGGCAGCAATAGAGCCAAAATTTTCACTAAGGAGTATCAAAATATATATAAATAAATTCATGAGAAATCAAGGGGTGACAATATGCCATATATACATAATTAAAAAAATATTAATTTTACCTACGCAATGTAATTATTTTTCAATAAAGTGATATTGATAGTCACCCCTTAATTACATGTGACTCGGCCGTGGGAGGGAGAGTGGCCTAAGAGAAGGGGCTGAGGCATTGGATGAGTGGAAGGATACTATAAAGATAGTATGTCACTTATAAAACTTGTTTTTCAATGGAATTCATTTTTCTCTTTTTAAGGAATCTATTTTTCCAGAAAAAGAATTTTTCAACATTTTGTACAACCAAACATAAAAAAGATATTTTTCTCTATATTAAACACACCCTTAAAGTTATTTCCTCATGAAATACTTATCCACCAAATTGATACATATTCATTGATGCGTAAAGATCCCAACCAACTTATCAAAATGAGTTATAGTGCAGTGATGTGATTGTTCCAGTTTTAATCAAACGTCTCAAATTCGAGTTTTAAGTATAAAAAGAATCTTATTGAAAACATCATTTCAAAATGAACTTTGAAATGTACGATTTAAATTTAATTAGAACCTCATATATATATATATATATATAACATTTTTATTTTTTTTGAGTTTGAAGGAAGTCATATTAAAGAGGGGCACCGGCCCTAGAGGACACAAAGTTGGGAGTTTGAGGAAGTCATACTAATTTTGTATTTGATGACACTTCATTAATCATTAGGGTCGGTGTGTCATTAATGAACTTAATATAATTTTCTAATAATATCATATGCAGTTGTAATAACCACAATCTATTTTCCTTAAATATATACTAATATCATAATTAATTCCTTTTGATAGAATCTTAAGTAAGAACCAAACTATTTTCTAATCATTTTAAAATATTTTATTACGGATTTGTTGCATAGAAATTCGTATTTATGGACGAAACGTGCTAAACAATGCATTATAATTTACATAACTCAAGGTTGTTTGCTAAAAGGAAGGAAAAAACAAACAATTTTAATTTGTGGATGGAAAACCTCAAATCCTATTTTATAATTGTGTTCATTTTTTAAAGGTAGGATCAAAAGGGTTTATTTCAATTTGAATTATTGAAATATAAATTGTTTAACATATATACTATGATAATGTATTTGATTTTGGTGCAATTATAGCTATAAATCTATGAGATTTGAACACTAAGTTGGGGGATTTTAATATAATTTTCTAACAAGGTAATTAATTGAAGATTTGACCTAACTAACTAAGTCAAATTTTGTATATGCTTGACTATTAAAATGAAACCGTGAAGCTTATAGGCAATTTGTTCTATGTAATTTATTTCAAATTTGACGATTTGGTTAATAAAAGGTTGGCTATAATTTTGAAAGTGTTAAATAGACAGAAAATTTGGTCAGAATTTAATTAAAAAATTAAAAAAATTATAATATTTTTTTTAATTTTAAAATAAATTAATTTTTTTCCATTTTTTAGTTAAAAGGTATTAAAGTAAAAAGAATAAAAATATTTTAAAAGGTAGAATAACATAGCAAAATTCTTATTGTGGCCAAAAATTTTGGCAAAAAGATTTTTCCTTCATCATATTTTATGTGACATTTTAACTTCTAAGTTATTAATTTCTTTTTTCAAAAACAAAACTTGAAATATGTATTATTACTTTCAAAATATCTAATTAATTTCATTGTGAAGTTAGTGAGTTGATCATTTACGCCAGTATTATAATTTCCTTTTAGTCAACACTTGATAAAGGTGGATGACTTTGATGACATAAAAGTTGGTGCTTTGGACTGTACTAGATTTTCGATGTGAGTGACATTTTTAACTTCTTGAACTAAGCTTTCTACTATATTAGAAGAGTGGGTTCACAAATGGTATCAACCTGTCCGTATTTTGTCTTTAAAATTTGAGTCTAGGATAGTTTAGTCATTTCATATTTAATTTGTCTAAGCTGGCCTATATCTCTACATGACACATCATCACATCAGAGTTTTTGGATTTTGTTTGCTTTTAGATTAGATGTTCTTTTTTTTCTTTACATATTGATCTTGCAATTCTTTAGGTGAAAATTATATATAATTTTGCTTTAAAAATCAATTTCTTCTATGGTAAATTTATTAATTATTTATTTATTAATTAGAGTGTCAATTCAAAAGTAAATGAATAATTAGGGGGAAAAATAGTATTAGAAGATGTAATACAAATTAATTCTAAAATAATAAAAAAGATGGAACATCAAATAAAGAAGTTTGAGGAAGAGTTAAAAAACATAATAATTTAAATTCTTAAATTATAATATTTCTAGCCTAAATCTTAAATTTTAAAATTTTCTAATCTTGAGCTCTGATTTTCTACAACGTCAAAGAAAAGATTTTCATGTGTGAATTGAGATCATGTGATAATTTTTTTTAGAAAGATGAACATGAGACTTCTTCCTAGATGTTCGCCAAAATATAATGATAGAACTTTTCGGTGAAAAATAATTAATTCTTAACTATTTTCTTCGTCATTTTTAATTGTTATGTTATATTTTCCGAAAATCAATTTGACTAATTTTCAAAATTAAATTAGAAAATATTATTTCGATATTTTAAACAACAAATTTTGATATTCAAAAACTATATGAAAAGTCCTATTCAACTTCTTACATATCAATATGACGGAAAATACATACTAAATTTTAGTCAAAGTTCTTATTATTTTACTTTTAAAAAGAAAATAATGACAATTAAAAGTGGATAGAGAGAGTACTTTTTATAGATGAAGAAAATTTAAATTGGAATTTTCAAGTTTCTTTTGTATGATTTTATCGAAATAATTTGTTATGCATTAAAGAATGTAGTGCATAGACATGATTATTTTTTCCTTAATTAGAGGTCTCAAATTTAAATTTTGAATAACAGCATATGACTCTTCCAACAAATAAAATTTAAAAATATTGTGATCATTTTTTGGCGTTTGGCCCGTGCTTGCACGGGCTAATTAAGTCTAGTATTGTAATATTAGTGAGTTTTAGATCATTTACGCTATTTAGAGTTTTATAATTTGAAGGACTTTGATGACATAAAAAAAAAGAAGAATTATTTTTCTTCCACTTCATATGCCCCCCTCATACGATGGATATTTTCTACCTTTATTATTTCATCTCTCAATTTATGTAATATTTTTCGTTTTTAAGAATTAAACAGTTTAAATTTGACTAGA
Source organism: Solanum lycopersicoides (assembly GCA_022817965.1). Taxonomy (NCBI): domain Eukaryota; kingdom Viridiplantae; phylum Streptophyta; class Magnoliopsida; order Solanales; family Solanaceae; genus Solanum; species Solanum lycopersicoides. Next base: position 74,523,182 of record CM040625.1, on the reverse strand, counting down.
ATTATGTGCGTGAAATCTTCCAAAAAAAATTTAAATGAAATTTATACATTGTCAAACTGTGTTAAAAGTATTATAAATCATAATAATTGACAATTTAAAATAATTAAAATATATAAAAAATTTATGATTAAAAATATAACATATCTTAATCTTAAAATTTGAAAAAATATCATATAAATTGAGACAGGAGATAATAAGATACCATGGCTATCCCAAACTTATGCCTAAATGATTATTTCGAGGACAAGTCAAAATAAATTACCTTTCCTAATACAGTATTTAACAAATAAAATATGATGTACTTAAAATCTTGTCTTAAATGAATGAAGAATCTTTGATCCTAGGAAAATGGAATTCAAGTTTAGTTAGGGAGTCACACCAAGCAATGAATAAGTCAAAAGAAAAATACTCACGCATCTCAATTATGTTATCGATATTTGATTACATACCAAGAAACTTATTTTATCATATTTTTTAAAATTTTATATTATTTGAAAAATTATAAAATTTCTACTTTCTCCAATGTATTCTCGGGTACATTATTTTATGCGATGTTTCGATCGGATATATCACTTTACTTGATATATCGGGACGTATACAGTGTATCAAAATATGCAGTGATGTATCCAAAACCGAGACACGATATATTGATACGTCGAGGAGGTATCCAAAATTGAAACACGGTGTATAGAACGTTTTGAGATATATCCGAAATCAAATTTAAAGGATTTTTGTAATTTGAAACTAAATAGAGATATGATGTAATTAATGCTTAACACTATGAGATTTGTGTAGAATTCCCATGAAATAACTTAAAAATATTTAAGTGGTTTATATTATTGAGAATATATAAAACAAAATAATTTAAAATGAACTTATTACTCCCTCTGTCCCTATTTACTTGTCCATATTTCCTTTTATATTTGTTCCTATTTACTTGTTCATTTTAACAAATTAAGAAAGGACAACAATTTTTTTCCTAATATTGCCTTATTTAATTTTAGAAAGTTCCTAGTATTACTAAGTTGTAATGCATGTTTTTTGGAACCAGAAAATATATTTATTATACTTGGAGAGTTGCATAATCGTTTATGTTAAGGATAAAATTGTAACTAAGAAATGATAATCATTGATGCCTTAATATGTGTGTCACTTCTAAAGTGAACAACTAAATAGGGACAGAGGGAGTACTAACTATCATTTTTTAAACTAACAAAAATGTAATCACCCAAGGTATGGCCTATTTGTAAGTGAAGTGGTTGAATACAATGTTATCTCAAGGTATGGCCTATTTGTAAGTGAAGTGGTTGAATACAATGGTATCTCATACTTATTGCTTGTGATAGATAACATGTATCTATAAAATTAGTTGAGTATATAAAAATTGTTCTAAACATTGTAATCTTTAAAAACAAAAAAAATAATCACCTAAATCGAGAACATTATCACCTTTACTTTTCCCTAATTTCAATGGAAGAACCACTTATAGTAAAAACCAAACAATATCTTCCGTATTAAAAAAATATTTGTAAGAAGAAGGGCATCTAGAAACTATTGAATTTCTTTAATGCAACTTGTACTGTTAAATCATCATCTTACTTCAGCAATAATAACATATTACTCCGTAGAACTATTTATTTTCCTTTCATTTAATTTAAAAAATTCTCGAGTCTTGAGTTTAAATAATTAACAATTTTCTCAGACTTACACTCACCTTAATTTAAAAATTCCTTTGGCATCTTCTATACTAATTTGCTCTGAAAAATATGCTTTAAGGTATTTTTCGATTTTGTCTTTGCTAGGCATATAATTGTTCAATTTATTTATTTTTATAAAGGTAGTGTTATCTATATAAATTGTTTTATAGCGCACTGTCTCCTCTCAGAATCAGATAAAAGAATTTTTAGGTTATGAATTTTGAATTGTAATTTTCTTTAATATAGTATGTTCGGAATAGATTATTATTACATCAAAAATGAGCTTTAGCGGTAGTTAATTAGTAATTGTCACTAAATATGTATTTTTAGAGGCAATTAACACTCTTTGTATATGTCCCTAAAGACTTTAGCGACATTAGATCTAATGACACTTAACTAATACCGGTAAAGACTTTAACTAACACTCTTTATTAATGTGTCTATTTATTATCGCTAAAAGTTATTTTTGTTATAGTATATATGCATCATTATTTAATAAATCAATCAATCTTGTTTTAGAAAATCCGATAAAAAACCATTAAAATAATAAGAAAACCAACAAAATTCGGGTTAAGGTACTTGATTTAATTTTTATATTTGAAAAACTGACTTAATTTATTTAATCATCTTTTTCATAAAATCACCGAGCCATGAACACCGATCTAAGAGTTGGTGGATACACTGAAAGATGTGATTCACATAAATCGATCATTTTTGTCATGATTTTATATGTGTATTAAAAAAATCTATAAAATATTTATAAATATTTAACGAAGAATTTCTAAATTAACTTAAAATCATTTTAGAAATCAATAAAACATTAAAAATAAACATATCAAAAATATCCCCGTTCTACCTACTCCAACACTTACTCTTCTCTGTATTTAGACATCTTCAATCAGTGAATTAATTTATCGCTAGTCAATTATTTCATACAATACAGACATTACACAACCATACTACTTACGATATTTTTAAAAACATTATTTAGTATGGTATTTCAGAGTAGAGCTAGCCTTTGAGATATGAGATCGACTGAATTAATTAAGTAATTTTGATTTACACTTTATATTTGTCTTGATTAAAAATCCATTCAATATGTACACATTATATTTAAAACTAAGTAACATGAAAGAGTTAAAATTCAAAACTCCTAATCTTCCTCCAAAAAAATTTAGCCAAATATGGAAGACATTTATACTTTATTTTTAGAATAAATAAAAAATAATTATGATAATACTTTGACTTTTCTCTAATCTCAAATATGACAAGAAAATCAGAATAAATTTCTAAAGCTTGTAACATATTTCACATGATCATTCGTACGGTTTACAACTCTTAATAGAGAGATAATTATATTTTTAGATCAAATCACGAACCACAGAAAATATGATGCTTGCTCAATAAATAGGTAAGTGCAACTGCTCATTATTAGATAATTTTATAACTTAACACACATGTACGGTTCGTTAAAACAAAATCATAACGATGAGATACGTACAAAACGAATATATAATTAGGTTGGACATTAGCTTAGTTAGGAATAATAAGTGTACCCTCTGTCACAAACATGCTAAAAATTATGAAAAAAAATATCGAAACCACATTATTATTAATGATGATTGATAAAAAAAATTGTGTATATATTATCGTTTAAAATCATGATCATAAACGTCATAGCTAATAAAATTAAAATCATAGTTTTGCGTTTGTTTGTAATAATCCTTAATATTCATATTGAACATTTGTTAAGCTAATTTTTATTTTTAATATCATTTTTTTTCTTCATCAATTAATTAACCTTGGGAATATAAAATCAATCAAAAATATGAAGAAAAAAAAAAGGAACATTTCACTAATTTTGCATCTGGCATGTCCATCCATGTTTGTTATGTTGCATGTGTACCATATCTCACTCAATCCCAATAAAGATTTGTCGGTTTTTTTCCCAATATTTTATAAAAATTTCAACTAATTATTTTATGGAATCTATTGGTATTATCATTCAAATGATCAAGGCTGGTACATGAATCATAATATTTTAATTTAATTAACTGTTTGACAAGAAAATAATCCAACTGCATACCAAAAAAAATAAAAAATCGATAATAACGTTGGATTATAAAGTCAGCGATTTGTAGAACAATCAAATATTATATGAACAAAGAAAAACCACTTCTTAAAAAAAATTTAGTGTGTATAAGTGAGACACGTAGCTAATAGAGAGTTCTCATTTTGCTTCTTTTTGCCCTTTTTTATTTGTAAAAAAAAATTCGTCTCATATTTTAATTTTCACATTATTAAAAAAAAAAGATATTAGGAAATAAGAATATAACTAAACAATAATGCAGGATTATAGTTTTCCTTGAAGCTTTTTCAATATTTAGAAGCTAAGAAGAATCATCCTAGTTCAAATACTGATTGACTATATGAAATTCATCTTATTAGTGCGAGTTAATTATAATTCCTTTCGCTTAATCCTATTTTTGTTTTTAAAAAGTATATACTTAGAAATTAAAACTTGCATGTTTTTTTGGCCAGTGAGTCGCTTTTGTTAGGGAGCGCTTTACTTTCAATGTGGAATTATCCGGCATGAATCCGATAAAATCGGACTCTAATGTGGGTACCGTATAACGGATGGATAAAAGAAAGAAGAAGAGTTTGATAATCATCGAGTAAATATCATCAATATGATTTTCTTAGATACATCGCTCAAACATTACTTCTTTCTATGCAAAAATTGAGGGGACGTTACATTATTATTGCCCTAATGGCTAATAAACACATTTTAACCTATCTTTTCTGGAAGTTAAATGATTTGATTGAGTAAGCAAAAATGAAGAGAAAAGCAACTGATATTCCAACTAGAATGACTGCAACATATCCCACAAAATCGTGTTTGTAATCGAAAAAATTCTCTAAGAATTGTTCCACTGTTTCCTTTGTGTCCAATCTGTCTTGTACATCTCCAAATTGTGATGCAATTAGTCCGTATAATGTCCACGAAAGGGGGCAAATGTAATAGTACCATCTCCACCACACTGGCATCCTCTGTCATAAATCGAAGAAAAAAAAGAGAACGAAAATTATTATGTTGGTCTAGCAAGTGTAAACATGTGTTGTTGAATGAAGGTAATGCAATTTGAAAGAAGAACTATTACTGTTTTTGGAACGACGAATCCACAGAAAAGGTTCCATATTGTGTAAAATGCAGACGAAACGATGGATGCAATGGTGTGATTAGGAGTAACAGCTACTGTCATCATCCCGTATAATGTGAAGTATAACAAGGTGAAGTACATGAAGAACAGATACCAAAAGAACTTGGCAACTGTCCATTCAAACCCGATCATAGCATAGACTATAACACCATATATGATCGTCTGGAGGAAAAGGTGTGGGAGTTCAATCATAACCTGCATAGTGAAATATATTTGTCGTTGAGTTTTATTGGTATACGCATTGGAAGATTGAGATAGATATGAAATTTTTAAGGCCATACACCCTTGGTGATCATCAAGAGGTTTTACAAGTTTGTTACCAAAAGTCTGTACCTGTCCAAATGCATAAGGCAGAGCTGAATACATTCCAGCAGCTCTTTCCCTGTAGAAGACCGTCCTCTCAATGGCAACGACTGGCTGTACAGAAGTAGCATTTATTATGCCAAGAAATAAGATAGCAGAATACATTGAACCAATTGCATTCAAAATATCTTGTTGCCTTCCCCTGAAATTGGGTTCAAAACCATTAGTATTGTGACTAAAAACACGTCGAGTTAGATGAAAAAACAGTTCCAGTATGTCTCTATTTACCTTTTGGAACCAAGACCCCAGAATATAGTTCCAAGCATGAGAGAAACAAAGAATGTAAACATGAGCCTGACTGCTGTGTAAGGAGGATTTCGCCAGTATGACCAGTGTTGTTTCCATAAGCAAGCCTTGCATTGGGTGAAGAAAGACTGGGAGTACTTAGTTTCAAAGTAGAGGTCTTTTGAACCTGAGGCTGGCGCACTTAGTTCCTGGATTAAAGCTTTGTTTCTCCTGAATATTTGCTCCACTTCAGAATTCAAGACAAGATATTTGTAATTCTATATGTAGAATGTAATCGCGTTCAATTCAAGATTCATACCTGTACAATTCTGAGTTTCTGTACAGTTCTGTAAAGTCAATTCCAAGAACTGCTTCTTGCGCTACTGAAGTTACCTCCAACATCCATGTTGCTGGATTGTAACCGTCTCTGATTTTCGTAACTCCATCGATTCCCTGAGGAAAATGGAAACAGAACCATTACTTAGTGTACTAGGCCAACATAATAGGAATTTCAGTTTCTTTACCTACAGTAAGTAACCTTACCTCAAAATACTTAATAAGGTGAGAAGAATGGCGTCCTAATGGGCCGACAAATATTTCTTCGCCTCCTCGTTTCAGGAGTAGGAGCTGCAATTCATTAGTTGAATTAGAATGTTTCTCTCTCAAACAAATTATGCTAAATGGATAGATTTTGGAAGATTATGAGTTGCTCACCTCATCGAAAGCATCAAATATGTCAATGCTAGGCTGATGGATGGTGCATACTACTGTTCGACCTGTATCTACAGTGTTTCTAACTGTTCTCATCACTATTGCAGCTGCTCTAGCATCTAATCCAGAGGTTGGCTCATCCATGAATATTATAGAAGGATTGGCAACAAGTTCAACTGCAACTGTAAGTCTTTTTCGTTGTTCAGTTGAAAGACCATTTACTCCAGGCAATCCAACAAGTGCTTCTTTTAGAGGAGTTAGCTCTACAAGTTCCATGACCTCCTCAATGAAACTCTGCAATGATACATTTTAATATTATATCCACTTTCAAGCTCCACTAGCAATCCTAGTAGCCATATTCCAGACTCATTTACCTTTCGTGTTTTGGTGTCAACTTCACGAGGCAGTCGAAGCCAAGCAGAATACTGCAATGATTCGTATACTGTAACATGAGGTGAATGAATGTCAGTTTGCTCACAGTATCCTGATATCCGAGCAAACGTTTCTTGCTGCTTTGGGTATCCTGATATACTGATGGTTCCTTCAATGTATCCACCGGTTTTCCTACCAGCTAAGACATCCATAAGTGTGGTCTTACCAGCTCCACTAACACCCATTAGAGCTGTCAAGACTCCTGGTCTAAAAGCACCACTTACCCCTTTCAAGAGTTCAAGTCGGTCCTCGATAAAACCTTGAGCTTTCATTTCCTGAAGTCAAAACAGACTCGAGAATTTAACTCAGACATGTATAGGCCAGTTAACTTCCATAGACTAAATCTTAAATGTACCTGTGGCATATCTACTGCATATCTGATATCATCAAAAGTAATTGAAAGGGGTTCAAAAGGAAGAATCATTCCCCTTCTCTTGCTTAAATCACCCTCAGTTATGTTGCCTACTCTTGAGGACAGAGACCTGGAGGATGCACTTACCGGAACATCATTTCCCCTTTCTGCATATTTGGCCTTGATACCGTAAGTACTTCTTGCAAAATCTCAAATTGAAACTGAAGCTCAAAGGGAAGAAGTTACCTGAAGAACTCTTTCCTATGGGAGATAGTTCAATAACCTCACCCCTTTTGCTTGCATTCCTCTCGGCCACAATCTCTTCAGAAATAATTGCCTGAGGTTTACCAAATGCTGCACCAAAATTACACACCTTGTTGATATGTTAGGATCATCCTATAGATGGAAATGAGATTAGATTGCATAATAGTAGGTGGATTCTTACGGTTGAGATAAGCTAAGGCCACTGTGAACAAGAAATTGAAGAGCAGAACATATCCAATAAGAGCTCCTGCTCCAATCCAATACCATCTTGCTTCTGGAAAGATTCCACGCGATTTCAAGAATGATACTCCTAATGTATCTGTGCCCGTGGAGTCCGGAGGAACCTATTGAAAAATTCAAGAATAAACTCTCAAATGCTACCTTAACAACCTGTCCTTCCAAAACAACAGAAGCTTTAGCTTACATGTGACCAACTCTTCCCTAGAAATTCGTTCACAGCTATAGCATTCTGCGCATACATCATAGGGGAAATCCAGTAACCCCATATCAACCATTGTTTCACATCATCTGATTGACAATATCTTCCTTGTTAGATGAAGAGAACAAAAGGCGAAGAACATATAAATGAACATTACCCTTGTGGCTTTTCAAAATATTCTGCAATTTTACCTCTTGACAGAATGAATCCACCCATTACAAGAACTACGAGCAGTGCACATGATCCAAATGTATTTGCAACAATGATATTCCTTCCAAGAGCAGCTAAGAATCGAAACAGCCCTGAGGCCATCTGGTTAAGACATATGAGCAGAAATAGCTGTTTGAAGAACCTGCAAATAGAAAAATAATCTCAATGAGGTTTAACGAACCAAGAAGTTCCATGCTTGCAAAAGGATTAAACTTCTACCTCCCAACGTCTGCCTCGAATCCAATAACATAATAAGTCATACACACCCAAATAGCAATTTCTACAAGTGTGATCGGAATCTTGAGGATCCAAGTAGGCAGAGCATATGCCCAAGCAGGAAAGAAAAGAAGATCGCGTTGTTTGTAAAAGGAAGGAAGCTTCATAATACTGAGGGCAAGCTCTGAGAAACCATTGAACATAATCGTGATAACTGCGTAGAACAGTGCACCTAAGTATACTGCACCATCTATTGTTGTATCTCTGTGCATCTCCGTTCGTAGGAAGAGTGTCATTGCTATAGACGCCATCATTGTTAGCTGAAATGATAAATAAATTTATTATTTTACTTCTACATAAGCATTGAGGAAATTGAAAAAGTGACTTGTTTATTTTTTGACCTGCTAATTACCTGTACCATCTTGAATATGTAGACAAACGAATTCCTCTTCATAAGAAGGTATTCTCTAGCTGTGCAGGCTTTCAAGAGTTCTTTCTTGCTAATACCATACCTCTTGGTGGTTAGAGCAGCAGGGTGGCTCTTGGATTTGTCAAAGGGCACAGCAAGCTCTTCACCAAGCTTCCGTCCAACAGGAAATGATTGAAATACATCAGAAAATTCGCACGCTGTAATAAACCTATAAGGTTCATCACGACGTGACCAGTATTGCTCTTGATCCTTTCTTGATGTCACCTTTTATTAACACACAGTAAATTGCATAATTAGAAACAAGAAATGTTCCATGACAAGAAAGGAGATAATTCACAAGGTGTTTACTTCTTGTAAGAAATCAGCAACTCCTTTCCTCTCGGGGCATTTGAAGCCCATGTACTCGAAGAACTCGAGTACATTTTCCCGGGGACCTTGGTACACGATTTTCCCATCTGATAGAAGAATAATATCATCAAACAAGTCATAAGTTTCTGGTGCAGGCTGCAGAAGTGATATTACAGCAGTTCCTTGAAGAATGTGGATTGATTGCCTAATTGAATTGACAATCTGATAAGTCGTTGAACTATCTAAACCAGTCGATATCTCATCCATAAAAAGTGCTCTTGCTGGTCCAACCATCATCTCCCCTGTATTACAAGTTTAGCAGCTAGCCTTAATTAAGGACGATAACTTTTTTCCCAACTCTTTGTATATGCTTTTGGTTTTTACAACATACAAGGTTTCTGTTTATCCTAACCTGTTGTTAGTCTCTTTCTCTGCCCCCCAGAAATTCCTCGAATCATTTCGTCTCCAACAAGGGTATCAGCACAAATTTCAAGTCCCAATAACTGAAAATAACACAGTGAGTAGTGAATTGTTGCATTGTTATCTAGTTTTCTGGATTGGGTTCTGTTATGTATAGCCATTACCTTGAGAGTATAATCTGTTATAACATTAGCCTCTTGTCCTTCATTCCACGCTGACTGTTAAATAATACCAACTTCTTATCATAAATAACAGAAAGAAACAACAACATGAAAATCTGAATCTTTCTTTTACTATGTCTTCACCTTCATGAAGATATCAACATCAGGATCTGGCTTAATATTTGCTTCCTTTTCTCTCCTAGACAACTCTGCTAAAATTTCTGCATATTCATAATAAACTAATTAAAGAAGTACGCAATGCCCAAAGAAGACCGGAAATGCAACATGTTTGTTTCACTGACCATATTTGTCTCCAACTCCTTGACATCTAGCAGAAAATGCCAGTGTTTCCCTGACTGTCATTTCTCCAATATGAAGATCATTTTGGCTTATATAAGCAGATGTTCTTTGTGGTACAAACTCATCCATCCCATGCCCATTATATGTAACTCTACCTGAAACCTGAAAACGTATAGATTTATCGACTACCAACACAGAACTCCTCACTAATCTGACAACTGTATTATGTCTAATCAAGTTTCTTACTTTGAGATCTTTATCAAGTTTCCCAGCCAAACCTAACAGCAACGTTGTTTTTCCCGAACTTGGTGGTCCTAAAAGCAGTGTCATTCTGCATAACAAGATTGAAATGAATGAATAAACAGGACTTTCTTGATTTGTCTAAAAATCACCCTTTTGACAGAAGTGTTTTACTCACCTTCCTGGCTTGATGACTCCACTGACCCCATGAAGGATTGGCAATGGTTTCTTTCTACTTGGAAGGATATGAAGATAATTCAAGAAATCCTATACATAGAAAGTCCAAGATGTAATAATATGATACCACAACAATGTACAAGACAAGTCCTAGTATATATTATTACCTCTAAGATGTTAACTGTAAAGTTGAATACTGTTGGTAAAGCTCTACTACCTACACGAGCTTCTGCGTCTATATTCAAATGCTCAAACCGGACTTCAATTGTAGGAAGATCCAGACCAACTCTGCATCATATTAAAAAGCACATCAAAACTGGCTAGTATAACAACTTAACATCCCTATGAGTTTGTTTGAGTATGACTTGAGTCATTTTTCGTAAAGACATTCTCTGGAGATCAAACACCAGAAAATGTGCTGTTCTAAAGACTTAAACATCTCCAAGAGTTTCTTTGGTATGACACTATGACCGAAGTTTTAACTTAAAGAGCTTAAAGTTTATACCTATCAATGCGCTGTTTGAGCTTCATCAACAACTTCTCATTATCTTCATCAGCAATCTTGACAAGCCTATCTAAAAGATTCCTCCTTTCGATCAAATCAAGCTTTATTATATCGATTTCTCTAGATTGTCCTCCTTCTTCTAAGAGAAGGCCTCTCCTTATACGACTATAAGTTGGAAGTTTTTCAAGAGCAGCCCATCTCAACGCCTCTTCATCATCGTAATCTTCTCTTGAAGAAGACCTTGAAAACACATCCATAGCACTATTTCTCCATACATTTGAACCACTCAAACGTGCACTACTCACCCTCATAAGATTTTCACCACCCTCCATTTTTTAACATAACAACTTTATTTTGAACAAGCTTAATCAAACAAGTTAAGAACTTTTCTTATTAAGGGACTTTGATTCTTGAAATTTTGTGTAAAAGGGGTGTGATTTATGTATACAAGTAAAGAGAATATAATAGACTAGGACTTCAACTTCATGGTTACTAATTTATTAATTTGATGCAAGAGTTGATGTTGACAAAATCAATGATAGCTAAATTTGTTTGACTAAACTATATAATACAATAGAGGTTCAACACTTCAACTTCATGATAGAATCTTTTTGAGTTATATATGGTTCATCATCATTCTCTCACTAACTATATTCAACCAAAATAAGGTAAAATAAAAAGTAATATTTATTTAAGGAGGAAGAAAATTCAGAATTTCGGTTCAAACAAGAAAATTGAGTCAACTTCGATAGGTATTTCGAGCTATAAGAAAAATAGGGGTAAAATGGGACAAAATTAAACCAAACAAATTCACTCATTTCAGAATTTCGGTTCAAGCGCGAAAATTGGTTTGAATTGTATTTAATATTTTTGAGAAAAATAATAATAGTTAAATGATTTTATGGTTCTAAATAAAATAACAGTGATTTTACCTTTTTAGTAAGCAATTCAAAAACTACCATGGTGAATGAAAAGTCAATGGATAATAATAAAAAGGGAAAAAAGTTAAAATTGCCCCTGAACTATGCGAAATAGACCAGTTATACCTTTCATTACATTTTGGGATCAAAAATACTCCGACGTTATCCTAGGAGACTACAAATACCCTCAAGAGTTAACACCCCAATTTTTCAGTGACGTGGCATGCCACATGAGACTAATCCCTCCACCTAAGCGTTGCCAACTAAGATTCACTACAAAAGAACTTGACCTTTAGTGGCGACAAAGTTGCACAAAATCCCAAAATATTGCCACTAAAGGTTATGAGTGATTTTTAGTGACGACTAAGGCTCCAACAACCATTCGCTAGTAAAACCTATTTTTCAACAAAAAATATGATAATTAATTCTTGATTGCAACCTAATTTTCTAAAATAAATAACTTGCAACATCAATATTTAAAACACCCAATATTATTACAAAATATCATGAAAATTACTTCTCGATTCACATCTCCTACTATATAATGCATCATTATACATTTTATACATTTACATATAACATAAAAATAAAACATACAGTGTCTTCAAACTCCTACTTAATCGATATTATTTTTGTTTTTTTTAAAAAAAACAATGAAGAAAAAAACACAAAATTAGAATTTATTGTTAAAAACTTTTAGTGACGATTTTTCGGGCTTTTGTGGCGACTATTGTCATCGCTAAAGGTCTAGTTCTTTTGTAGTGAATCCTAGTTGGCAATGCTTAGGTGGAAAGATTAGTCCACTTGGCTTGTCAAGTCAATAAAAATATGGAGTGTTAACTCTTGAGGGTATATGTGGTCTCTTAGAATAACAGTAGGGGCATTTTTGATCCCAAAATGTAACAAAGGGTATATGTGGTCTATTTCACATAATTTAGGGGCAATTTTGACCCTTTTCCGTAAAAAAAATTCATCTATACAAATATGAAGATTGAGAGTAACTAAAATATAAATTAATATTGCATAGTTACTTATTGAGAACATGGTAAGGACAAATATCATTAGAACATACTTATGAAAATAGGTAGACTACCGAATTATTTGATTTTCCTGTTTTAGTTTTATGTCTCTCACAATTATTAGACTTTCTATTATTTTGCTATTTAAAGCAATTTTATATATATTCATGAAAAAATAATAATTTAAATTATACTAATATTGATAATGTTTATTGATTATTTACTTTTAGAAAGGTAATATGTGTAGTTTGATTTATTTTTGTAAAGAAATTGTGATTTTTCAATTGTTTGAAAGTTAAGACTTATGGTTGATTTGTATCTCATGAAATCTTTAACACTATTGCATTGTTTGTATTTGTACACGTATGCTAGATATTTTATTCTCTATTAATTGCTTTGATTTTCTAAAACTTTTAACGTACTTTTTATATTGTTTGCCTTGCTCCATACTGAGTAAAATGTTTCTCCTTTTAAAACGCTGAAACCAAACAATATCTAGAATTCAATTTGATTAAGAGATGTAAGAAGAAGGGCATCTACAAATATTGATACAAGCATTTTTGGATATGGTGGTTCTTCCAAAACCAAGTAAATTTTTTAATGCAAATTGTAATTTTAAATGCTCCTTTTTTTCTGGCAGCATCTGAGCTTACTTACTACCTAGGACTAGGAGTACTATTTTATTTAACATTCATTTAATAATTATCCATTATTAAGTTGATAGGATTTAAAAACTTCTCACACTTTAATTGACCGTGATTATTCTAAAAATTCTTTTGGCATCTCCATGACTAATTTGTTTTGAAAAGTAGGCTAAACAACTTTTCAAATTTGTCTTTGCCTAGGCATATCATGACACTGAGTAAACGACTGGTAAACTAAACTACTACTAATTTATCCACCATTTGACTCTTTCTTCACATTTTTTTGAAAAAAAAGGTACTTTAATTTATCCATATATACATGTTTTGTGGCACATTATCATTTGTCTCCTCTCTTAGTTGGATCGATTGTTAGCTTATGAGTTTTAGATTATAATCATTGTTATCAATTGGATCCATAACTATTAACATTGGCTCCATCCATATCTATTTAGGATCAACTTACATTTATCGAACCACTTATACAAAATCTTTAGTCAAGTCTTTTCTTTTAGGTATCTCAAAGACATTCTTTGCAACTTTTCAGTAATCAATTCCTAGGTTACTCTAATATATTGAGGTGTTCCATGCCTAATATAATGTGCACATCCTCGAGAAAAAATGGACCTAAACATCGTCTTAATTCGTTATATTTTACATAATATTGGCCACCTTTATTTGACCTGATGATTTCATGTTTTCACTTCACTTTCCAATCTGATTGTCTTTCAACCTCTAAATGTATACTTTGCGAGCATTTATTGGAGATCTAGTCACCAACTCAGCATACTTTTTAATATTATTGAGAGTTGATGCATCAACTCTCAAAGGTTGGACAGCATGTTCTCCTCTCTCCACAACTTCTCACAAGTTGAGAAGTTTAAGAAATATAAGCCTTCATCTTGACGGCCCAAAAATGTGATGATTCTCGCCGGGAAAAATCAGAAGACCCCAGCAAATAGATCCAAGAAAAAACAGAAATAAGATGAGCCAAGCAACAAGATTTGATTCAAATCCCTTAAGAAATAAACTTTGCCGCCATGTTAGAAAGAAGACTTTCAAAGGTATAAGGAACAATGAAGAAATTGCAGCTATAAATTGCTACAACATCTGTAGATGAAGAAGGAGAGGGCTGAGAACTTTAAAATTCTATTTGTCACTGTTTCATTTCAGAGGTTATATCCAATCTAAAGTGTGAGAATTATAACCATATAATAAGCAAATATCTCAAAGTAAGCTACGTACATATGTGGCTCACAAACCACCACTCATTTTGACCCAAAAGACTTGTCTACTACAAAAAAAATATCTATAGATCTCAGAGTCTCCAAACATATCTTTATTTCATAACAGTTGGTAATTTTCAAATGTTACTTCTAAATAACCTAAGATTCTAGTATAAAATAGAAATCATACTTGGTTGTCATCGTACTGAGGAGAACATTTGTTTTGTTAGCTAGATCTCTTTATTGACTTTCTTGTAGGAAAAGGATATGTGTAAGCTGATCCTTTTCTCACCTCCACTGGAGGTGTTTTGAGTAGATGAATGTAGTAGGAGATTTGTTCCATTCCGTCTCCAACTTTGTATCTTTTTGGGATTAATAGACGTGGTAGGGGTCAAGCCTAACCCTCCACACCAATGACTCGCAACCATTGGTGATAATCGCTTTTGGATTTAAAGAAAAAAAGCAGAATAACTGATGAGTCAAATTGGATGGATTATGCAATAGAATTGTGAAATCTAGTCAATCAAGGATCAATCCATGATACAAGATTGAGGATTTTTGGATTGAGAATCAGTTTTCGTTAAGAATCTTCGAGATGAAAGATGTTGATTCACGAGGAAACTCTTTTTGTTATAAGCATCGAAATTCATTGTAGTAGTCTAGTAGAACCTTTGTTTTGAGGTTAATACTCTTGTCATATTCTTTAACTGTCTAAGCGGTCTTATGTGGATGAACTGATGAAGAATACACTAGACTAGTAATCAAAGAAGACAAAAGAAAAATTGCCTCGAGAACAATATGAAGAGAAAACCCAAGAACGATGCTTTGTAAGCTTTAGTGTGATGGGCAAATTGATATATGCTTAGGCGACTACAAACTATAGTACTGCTAACAAGAAGCTAACAAAGAAAGGCTGCTAAAGAAGAGCTTGTTCCGGTTCTGGTACTAGGATAAGAAGAACGGAAGTACAAGAGGACAAGAAGGAGAAGAGGTCAGTACAGTTTACTTCAGTTTCACTTACTTGGTAACCTCTTTCCCCGTCAGAGATAGGAAAGAATACAGTGTGTTTCATAACTTTCTATTGGCAGGTACTTTGCAGTTTGAGACATCCTAGTCATGATTCTCTAGGTAGCAACTAAGGTCCAAGAGGATCATAAGATATCTTCAGAAAACACTTGCAAAAATTTTGCATAGAGAAAGGTTGGTGAAACAAGAAAAGTAAAAACTTGATTTTACATTATATAAGAACAAATATGTTGATATATTCTTTTAAGCATGACAAAACTAGCAAAACTTGCAAGAACAAACTTCCATGGACTAAGCTAACTGACCCACCTAACTAAATAATTTTCAATCAGTTTTCAACATTCACAAGAAAGTACTCACAGCAAGCATTTTGACTCTAGGCTTTACTGGCCATCAAAAAACAAGTAGAATATGATAAATCACACCACAAACGAAGAAAAAAACTGGTCTTTAAGAGAGTTGCTAGCATGCCCTTGATGTAATGACAATAGTATAGAAGAGAATTGTCAAGCTCTCCCACAAAAATTTCAAAAACCAAATGATGGATAATTAACTTTATACTCAGCCAAAATGAGATATGTTGCTGGCAGCAGCTGTGTAGCATGCATTGGCTCATGAAAATGGGATGGAAGGGCACCCAAGGGTTTTTGCAACAGTTAGTCAACAATGCACAATGTATTTGCAAAACCATATGTCCATGTATTATGTTGTCCATGGTACACAGATCGCAGTGAAGCACAGAATGAACCTGGCATCCTACAAGGGTGCCCAAGTGTCCATAATACTTAAACAAACAATTAACTAAGAAGCCTCTTCATCAATCAATTTATTTTATCCTTGCTAATCAAATTGTCTGAACTGATTTCCTTCTACATTGGTTAATGATAAATATCAAAATCTATCCTAATATCAATTGATTCAGTAAATCAAGTTTTTCTTAGGAGATGCCTAATACCTTTGTGCAATAATCCTAACAAAGCCTATATAAAAAAATAACTTACAAGACGACAGTCAGGATACTATAATATTCTTATACCAAATTCTATTATGGAAATATGAGGCAATTATAACACCAATCCGTTCAGGTATATTACTATCTTTAACCCACTCCACCTTCAACCGCAAAGTGAGTACTCAAATTTTTCTGTGTATGTATGTATATGTGTAGGTACATATACACAAACACCCACACACTCAGGGATTCAAACATACATAACAAGGCCAAAATTAGTAGCACATAGCTCAAATGCAAAGAATAGTACATCTTTTTTTAAAAAACAAGGGCATTGACAAACCACATAACTGCTTCAACTCCAAAACATCTAGTTCTGCACAAAATTGAACACTGCTATATGTTTTCATTTTCTCCCATAAATTGGTATCCAACACAACTGCCACATACCACATCGCTTAGTTTTTACCAACAGATCTCAATAGCACTCAGCCACAAACAGTAACATGCGTTAACATAATATCAAATTCAACAGCATAGGCACAAAAGCTGAAGCAAATAATACTCAATCCAATAGCAAATAGTAATGAAATGTCTACCTGTGCTACTTCGGTGTTACAATACTCTGCAAAAGTTGGAGATTATGGTACGAACTCAACATGAAAAGAAACGCCCAATAAGCCTTTGATAACTAGATCTTCCATTATCCTGTCAAAGATGACTCTCGTCCTACCACATTGAATTCAAATTAATTAGATTTAGAGAAAGGCGCTGAATGACAAGGGCGAAAGTCATCTGCGACAGGACTACCGGAAGATGTGAACATCAAAGGCGTCGGAGCGATTTGGAGGAACCTGAAACTTGCCGGAACTCCAAAAGAGAATTTGTAGGGTTAGATATCTCCAACCTACACTATTTTACACTCCAAACATACAGTTTTCTATTTTCCGAACAAACAACACCAACTCAATTTGCTATTTTACCTTTTTTTTTTTTTTTTTTTTTAAATCTCTCTCCTTAGTATTATATTATTATTTCTATTTCATTCTTATTTTCTTATTTAATCATTTTTTATTTTTCTCAATGATTACTTTATATAATTTTCGTGTGATAAACATTTTATTTTTTTAAATTCTTTATTTAATATAAATTATATTTTATTCTAAATTTTTAAATATCATAAATTACACAAAAATATATATAAATTAATGAACAAATTCAAATAAAAATAAAATATGATTGCATAAACACTGAATTTTTGAGATTATTACGTTGCTCTCATAAATGCTCTATTAATACATTACGGGGTTCAAAATGAGCATTTTTGTCCTCAATTTTATTATGTCTGGCTAAAAATTATTCAAATCAGAGATTTTCATCTACCATCATTTCTGTCGTTACAGTTGGAGCCTCTACGACATCTTGAATTGATGCATTAAGATCACGTCTTCAATTATCGCGTTGGGTAGTATAACACATGTAGTCATTATATCATGTAGCACTTTCTGTCTCCACAAACGTGACGGTCTTGCAATAATTGCAAAACTCCGAATGCACGTTCCACATCTTTTCGACATGATTCTTGTTTCATAGCAAATTAATTATTATATTATGTATTATATTTTATCTTATATTTAAATTATTATGTTATTATTGTATTGTTATTTGTATTTAAATTAATTTTTCATCTTACCATTTTAATTTGTGTATTCTTTAAAGGGAAACTTACATAAATATACTATAATAAAAAAATATTTACCATTTATAGCAATAATATTTCTTTTTCACTTGATCACTTTTAATTCATTTTTAATACAAGTTTAATTCATATTACAAAGAACAATTTTTTATTCACATATAATACAAATTTTAATGATAGATAATTCATTTATCACACATTTTAATACACTTATAATACAATGTGTCAAATTTTTACCAAACAAACATAATATATTTTAAAAAGGAAAAATTACATGAATTGATACATTTTAATAAATAATTACTGATTTTAGTATACTTTTTATTTATTACCATATATAGCAATACTATGTTAAATCTGCAATATATATTAAAAGTGAATTATATATGCAATATATTTGAACTATATATGAATTATAATTATTTTTTAAAATGTATTATGTTTGTTTGGTAAAAATTTGACACATTGTATTAAAAGTGTATTAAAATGTGTGATAAATGAATTATCTATCATTAATATTTGTATTATATGTGAATAAAAAATTATTCTTTGTAATATGAATTAAACTTGTATTATAAATGAATTAAAAGTGATCAAGTGAAAAAGAAATATTATTGCTATAAATGGTAAATATTTTTTTATTATAGAATATTTATGTAAGTTTCCCTTTTAAAAAACAATTATAATTCATATATAATTCATATAATATTGCATACATAATTCACTTTTAATACATATTACAGATTTAAATAGTGTTGCTATAAATGGTAATAAATAAAAAGTATTGCTAAAATCAGTAATTATTTATTAAAATGTACCAATTCATGTAATTTTTCCCTTAAAAGGAAAATTAAATTTTATTATTGGTGAAAATTATTTAAAATATATTAATTGAAATTAAAATAGTATATATTAGATAATATATTTTTTAAACAATATATTACATTTAAAAAAAATAATGAATATTAGATAATTTAATTAATGAAATTATATGTAAAATAATATGTTAATTGAAAAATAATGAAAATAATAATAAAATATTGAAAAAGTGAAATAGAGACCTCTCTATGAATGGAGTATAGAGAGTAATATGGAGAGGGGTTGGAGAGAACAATCTCTATTTTACTCTCCAAATATAGAGAATAGAGAGTAAAATAGAGGTGGTTTGCAGATGGTCTTAGTAAAGACGATTCGTCTACCAAATTGTTGAGGAAATAATAAACATGTGGCCTTTTACCATTTAAGTTTTTAGATGAACTAGTCACACACTTCAACAAGTTACTGAGATCGAATCTCACCGTCATTCAAACACAATAAAAAAAAAGAATTTTTACATGTTTGATCATAATAGCAAACTATTAATTCAAATTAGATTCTATAATCATAATTGAATCTCGCTCGCCCTTTTATATAAACACAAATATATAAAATGTGTTTGTGTTTATATATATATATATATATATATATATATATATATATACACATTTGCCTCTCTCTCATCTCCTAGATCTCGCTCGTCAATCTCACTTGACTCTCTAACTTTATACAAACACAAATATATACATTGCATTTGTGTTGTATAAACGAGAGAAAATTATATATACAAATGCATATATTTTTGTCTTATAGACTTATGATTATAGAAATACGATCTTTTTCGCCCTATTTTCTTTTTTATTTCTCTTTTTCTCTCTTCATACAAATACAGATTATACAATGATCTTTTGTATATGTATACCAAAACAGATTATATATACAACCACTTTCTTTTGTATATGTATAACGAATTATACAATTGTTTCTTTTGTATATGTATAGCAAAATATACAGATTTATATTTGATATGAAGCGTAATTATACAAATTATAATTATAGTATACAATATAATATTTATGTTTGTTGTATGTGAAAGTTACTTTATACAATAATCACTGTTTTTACTGAATAAAGTGAAAAGAAGAACTCCTTCACTTCTTTTTCTTTTGAAGTCCAAATTTCTACCAGCAAGTTAAGATCGTGCCAAACTAGTCATTTAACTACGAATTAGTGATAGTTTAATTGAATTATCATAAATTTCATAATAAATAATAAAAATTTCATGCTAATCTCATTTAGCTACAAATTAGCGATGGATCAACTGAAAATTACCGATAAATTCTATAGTTAATTCTATATTTTCTAAGAGTGAATTTTTCATCTAACTAGGGATGATTCAGTGAAATCTTAAGAACATTGGAATGACAATTGGTTAATTAATTTCCTTTCGTTCAAATTGTTCAGATTTTATAAAATGTAAGGGAGAAAAGTAACGAGAATTTTAACATTAATATTTAGTGCAGAAGGAGAAACGAAATATCAATCTCCGATCCATACATTTTGATGAAGTTGGAATAAAGATAAGATTAGGCGCATATATGTAGTATCAAAATTATATATAATCATGAATCAAATCAAAATTATATATAAGATCATAAAGATAAGAATAACGCATAAACGTAGTATCAAAATTAAAAACCACATGAAAACTATGTAGTCTAACGACTTACAATATCTTTATGAGTCTGGTTGATACGACTAAAGTCAATTTTCTTCAGAAAACATTGTGCGGAGACCAAACACCAGACCTTTAGTCTAATGAGTTGAACATATCCAAGATTTCTTTGGTACGATTGAAGTCATACAAAATTTAAACTAAAAGAGCTTAAAGTTTATACCTATCAATGCGATGTTTGAGCTTCATCAATAACTTCTCATTATCTTCATCAAAAATCTTGAAAAGCCTATCTAAAAGATTCCTCCTTTCGATCAAATAAGCTTTGTTATATCGACTTCTCTGGATTGTCCTTCTTCTTCTAAGAGAAGGCATCTCCTTATACGACGATAAGTTAGAAGTTTTTCTAGGGCAGCCCATCTCAACGCCTCTTCATCATCGTAATCTTCTCTTGAAGAAGACCTTGAAAACACATCCATATAGCACTATTTATCCATACATTTGAACCACTCAAACGTGCACTACTCACCCTCAAAATATTTTCACCACCCTCCATTTTTTAACATAACAATTTTATTTTGAACAAGCTTAATCAAACAAGTTAAGAACTTTTCTTATTTCTAAGGGACTTTGATTCTTGAAATTTTGTGTAAAAGGGGTGTGATTTATGTATACAAGTAAAGAGAATATAATAGACTAGTGACTCAACTTCATGGTTACTAATTTAGTAATTTGATGCAAGAGTTGATGTTGACAAAATCAGTAATAGCTAGCTAAATTTTGTTTGATTAATTAAACTATATAACGGAGTAGAGGTTCAACACTTTCATGATAGAATCTTTTTTGAGGTATATATGGTTCATAATCATCCTCTCACTAATTATATTCAACCAAAATAAGGTAAAATAAAAAGTAACATTAATTTAAGGAGGGAAAAAATTTCAGAACTTCTGTTCAAACACGAAAATTGAGTGAACTTCGATAGATATTTCGAATTATCAGAAAAATAAGGGTAAAATGGGACCAAATTGAACCAACTAATTCATCGATTTCAGAATTTTGGTTCGAGCGCAAAAATTGATATGAATTGTGTTTTATATTTTTGAGAAAAATAATAATAGTTACACGATTTTATGATTCTAAATGGAATTATAGTGATTTTGGCAAGCAATTCAATAATTATCATGGTGAATGAAAAGTCAATGGAGCAACCACTTATAGCAAAGACCAAATTCTGTTTAAAAGGGTTTTTTCAGTACACTCCCAAGTGGGGCCTCAGTCTGGACATATGTATAGGTGGGTGCACCGTGCACGCAGACGCGTTAATTTCAAAAATATATATATATTCTAGAGTAATTCAAATAAAGAAAAATATAATTAATACTGTGTAGTTACTCATTGAATATTCAGAACATGGTAAGGATAAATATTATTTGAATATACTTATGAAAATAGGTAGACAGACGAATTTATACCTTCAATATTAGTTGAGTTATGATGTTTTAGTTTTATGTCTCTAACAATTATTCGACTTTTTATTATTATGCTATTTTAAAGCAATTTTATATTTATTCATGATAAAATATATTTATGTATACTAACTAATTATAAAGTTATCAATTAAAAAATGACATGCAATCATCACTTGACTTCAAGAGAGTGTGCACATTCTTTATGTCATGTCAGCATTTGTGGTGTGTTTATTCTATTTTAAATTAATTTAAGAGGTAATAATATCCTAGTTAAATTTAGATATACTTCTGAAATTTCGATCATAATGTAAAAATATGCGTGCCTTATCCCTTTGAATGATACTAATATAGATAATGTTTATTGATTATTTACTTTTTGGAAAGGTAATATGTGTAATTTGATAGTCTTTTTTAAAGAAATTGTGATTTTTCAATTGTTTGAAAGTTATGACCTATGGTTGATTTGCATGATTGTATCGTATGTTAACTTTTAACAGTGAGACTTGACTCGAGTTAATTATATATTTGTACGAATACTTTATTGAGAAAATCTGAAATATTTGAAAATTTAAGAATTTTGAAAAAATTTGATGTTGAAAAATTCAAACTTTATTAGTTTGATTTGGTTTATAGATTTTAAAATCTAATAAAATCTTAAAGTTTTTAATTCATTCACTTCCTAATTAATAAAGGTAAAATAATAAATTTATTATGTCAATTATTGTTTTCTAAATATGTGTGTCAATTTAAAAGTGAACAATTAATTAGGAACAGAGAGAATAAAATATTTGTCCATTTTATGAAATCCATTGATAATGTTATACTTGATTCTTAATCTATCCTTATCAGTAGTTATAGTAATGTCATAAGGTTTGTGCCTTAAGAGATTTTTGGTACGTGTATTACGCGTGTTACTCATGCGATTTGTAAATATGCTTACAAATATAAATATACTCCTATTCTATTAAACAGTACATTTGATTTATAGAAAAGAATAAAAATATATATTACAGCTTTAGCAATGAAACCCATCACATTACAATAACAATAAACAAAGTAAAATGTATGTAAATTTTATTCCTATCTTTTAAAAATAGAAATATTATCTCCAAAAGAAGTTTGTCTCACGTAACGCAAATCAAGGAATCAGTTCTTTTAATTTGCTGAAAATTAATCTAAAAAAAGAAGAAAAACAGTTTAAACAACATATGATAATTAAGTAGTAGTTGTCTACATATACATGTTATTGGTGAGCGGTCTTCTTCAAATATATTGTATATACATAGATATATTTTTGAAGGATAAAAACTCCTAGTCATTTGTCAAAGATAATTTCATATTTCAAATTTAAACGCGATATTTTTAATTAAAAATATGACAATATTTAACACTCCACAATAACATTTAGTTCGTAGGTATTATGGGTGATGATCAAAACACTTGAAATCTTAAAGCAACGTAACTACTCATGTTATTAAAAAATATGTCTCATAGAACATCAAATTCTTTTTTTTTTTGTCATGATAAAAGCAAACAAGATGAAAGTTGATATTAATGTTTAGAATATTCTATTCCATTTCAAAAATTAGAAATTTATAACAATTGGACATGATATCAAAAAAATTATATATAGTATAAGAGGCTAGAATCGTTAACATGTCTATTTCAATTGTGTGCTTTCCATCATATGAAGCAGGGGCGGAGCCACCTTGGTATAAGGGGTTCATCTGAACCATCTTCGACGGAAAATTATACTATTTATATGTGGTTAAAATAATATTTTATGTATATATAGTAGATGCCGAATCCCCTTCAACTTCTCTATGTGTCTATTTCTACGAACTTTGAATTCCTTATTGAAAATTTTGTCTCCGTCACTGATCTGAAGCTGCTTGACTTAGTGGTTACAATTGAATATTTCATGTGCAATTTCCTGGATTGAACCTAGGCAATATCGTTTTTTTAAATCTATTTTTAATTCAGTCAATTTACTCATTTTGGAGGGGCCAATTCAATCCTCTCCTTTTTTTATCGTGTTCACATTAATTAAATAAAATGTATGTTTCATTATTTATCTAATTTGTGTTAATTAAAAAAGAATATTTCTATTTATATTTTAGTTATTCATCTTCTATTTTATATAAATATATTTTTAATTTTTAAATGTCATCCAAAATATTTTGTTTTGTATAGTTTAATTATTATTATTAGTTTACTACTGTATAGAAGGTAATTTTTTACTACAAAAAATCATACCAAATAGGTACTACTTAATAATTAATCCGTTTAATAATTTTATTTCTCCATCTTCCTATTGTAAATCACTCTGTATTTTTAATGGTAATGTTAGATCATTATTATTGTTAGAAGAAAAGAACATGTCATTGAAATTAAAAAATCAAAAATACTATAAATAAAACTTTTTAAATTTTAAACGTGCCATATAAATTGAGATAGGAGAATAACATATTATTTAAAATTGTGTGAATTTTATAAGTCACAATAATTACAAATAGATACTACTTAATAATTAATCCGTTTAATTATTTTATTTCTCCATCTCTGTTGTAAATCACTTTGTATTTCTAATGGTAATGTCAGATCATTATTATTGTTAGAAGAAAAGAACATATGTCATTGAATTTAAAAAATCAAAAATATCACAAATAAAATTTTTCAAATTTATATGTGCCACATAAATTGGGAAAGAGAGAATAACATATTATTTTGAAAATTGTGTGAATTTTATAAATAATTAACAATTTAGTTTTTAAAAAAATATACATTAAGAATTTGAAAAACTCTCTAAATTTCATCTGTCATATAAATTACGATAAAATAAAATTGGAACCTACCGACTCACGTATCTAGTATTTTGTAGAACATTCAGTGGTGTACTTATTTTTATTGGTTATCATCAAGGGTGTTAATAAATGAAAAATTAAAGTGGATATTAATGTTTATAATACACTATTTTATTGCAAGAAAATAGAAATTTGTAACAATTAGTCATCTTATTAAAAAAAATGTCTTGTAAAATATTAAGGGCATTTTTATTTTTATTTTTTTTATCATGATCAAGTTGTTAATAAAAATAATCAAAAGTGAAAGCCGACATTAACATTGAGAATATTCTCTTCCACTTTAAGAACATAAAAATATACTATTAAAATGAGATTAATTGCTATTCAATGACAATAAGAAAATTACATCATTAACTCATTTTTTAGAAATACTTATTTTTGTAATATAATCATTATATTTTCGCATTTAATGTTTAACGTTATT
Source organism: Solanum lycopersicoides (assembly GCA_022817965.1). Lineage (NCBI taxonomy): Eukaryota > Viridiplantae > Streptophyta > Magnoliopsida > Solanales > Solanaceae > Solanum > Solanum lycopersicoides. Next base: position 74,497,737 of record CM040625.1, on the reverse strand, counting down.
TTTATAATAGTACTCTATATATTCCTCTCCATAAACGTAAATTTATAACAATTAGGCATTTTATTAAAATATATCTTGTATAATATATATATATATATATATATATATATATATATATATATATATATATATATATATATATATATATATATATATATATATATATATATATATATGTGCGCGTTTTTTTTTTTTTTTAATTCCTAGTCATGATCAAGGCTGTTGAAGTGGAAGCTGAATACTCTATTCCACCCTAAGAATAAAAATTTGTACTTGACAATTAGCCATGTTAGCAGAAGAAAATATATCTTGTAAAACATACATCATTGTTTTTATCATGATCAAAAGCGTTAATAAAAATAAATTAAATCAAAATAGAAAATGATATTAACTTTTATAATACTTTTTTTTTAACTTTATAATCCACCTACTTCCACCCTAAGAGCAAAAATTTATAGCAACTAACCATGCAATAAAATAAGTCTTATAGAGAACATCTTCATCAAGTAGCAGTTGAATTAATTAACCATTTTAACTATCTAAATGCTACAACAAATTCATATAGGGAATTTCAATTAATTGGAAATTGAGGTTGTCACACTCTAATTTTTTTACCCCACTTTTAAAAGAATGGAGTTTAAGAAAGAAGTTTTTCATTTAAAGTGACTATCTTAGAAAAATAATTATTTATTATTCAGAGTCTCGTTACTTATAATTAAGTTTTGGTGTTTTAAAATTATCCTATTTGATCCATAATCAAAAGGAAGTTAACTTTTTATTTTTATTATCCTGCAAATTAAAAACTTGAGCAAAAAATTTTATTAACCAAGGAAAAAAAATCACCCTCAAGTCCCATAATTCTAGCATGATCGCTTGATTGATTTATATCTGAATTGAAATTATTTTTAAATATATTATGTTTATAAGCCTAAAATTGCTTATATTCCACCTTTTTAAAAAAATGTTTAAACTTGTTTTAAAACTTGTCTTATTTTATTAGTATATGGTGTACTAACAACAACATTTTTCAGCCTTGTCACATATTACTAATTTATTTGTGTGTCGCTCTTAAAATTCACATAATGCACTTCAGATGGTATACTATTATCAACCTAATTATGCTCCTAATGATTTAATTTAAGTGCTCTTTTTTTTTTTAAAGAGATGGCCAAAAAGGCCCATTTTATTTATAAAAAAAAAATACACCTCCCTTATATGGTCTTAATTAAGTCGTAACAATTTAATTATATAAAAATTAATTATCAAATCATGTAAAAGACCATTAAAAATAAACAACATTAAATCTATTTGATATAAATTAAAATAAAATACTTTTAGATGTTCCCATGGAACCATATATAGTTGATATAAGTAGATACACTAGAAACTAAAATCAGTATAAATGTCTTTTTTTTTTAAACTATTACTACTATATATAGTAGTGAATCACCCATTAAAACTATGAAGTTTTCAAAGGTCACTTTTTATATTAACCTATTTGTTTGCTAAACGTTAATTTGCAATTAACTGAAGCCAATGTTCAACAATCAGAGTTAATTGCATAGATTTATAACATAAATGTATTAATTTAATATAGATTCATCACTCAAAAAAATATCCAAAGAAAGTAATTACCTATTTTGTTTTATTATATATATAGATTCATCCTATTCTCTAACTTTTTCCTTTTCCTTTTTCTCTCCTTCCAACTTTTCCAAGATCTAAAGTTTACGAACTTTCTAACATTTCTCCACTTATTAGCACTCTGACTTCTTTTCATGTTTTATTCTTTAATTTATTTTAATAAAAAATCAAAATATAATATTAAACATTAATTAATTAATGGGCAGT
>CM040625.1:74429221-74494886 GCA_022817965.1 Solanum lycopersicoides | reverse complement strand
GTTATTTGGCGGTCATCCAGTCAGTTTTGAAAGTGACTTTTAGCGTATATATGAATAATATCTTCTCTTATTCTCAATATAATATAAAAAACTTGTGCTTTAAAATTATATGAAGAATTAATTATTACGATAAAATGGGGGGAAATAATGAATTGTAAATTTTAATTTGTTAATTGACTTAAATAACTATTTGTGTTTATCATAAAATAGTACAATTGAATTTTTATGATGTTAAGGAACACATGTTTAATTTTGAAATATAGTAATTTAAATTTAAATTTGAAATAACATTAATCTATTTAATTTTTGATAAATAGACATAAAGAAGTCTTAAGAAAAAGGAGAATAAACTACATTAGAAAAGTAATACCCCATTAAAGAGAGAGACCGAAGAAAATAAGAACGACAATTTTCACACATTGCTTTTGCTGACTTTTTAATTTTTCAAAAGAGAACGATAATGCAGTTTATAAGTGGGGTAGAGGCGTAAGATAAGAAGGAAAAAGACAAGTTATAAAGATATGAGATCATAAAAATCAAAAGACAAAGTTATAAAGATGTGAGATCATACAATATTTTTATTTACCACGTATATTTGTTAGCTTCAAAAAAAATTATGTATATGTATATTTATTTTTAAAAAATTAGTATAAATTATGATATAATTAATAATACATCTATAAAAAAAAAATGTTATTATATTGCTCATACAAACTAGATGATTCATCCACGAGACTTAAGTTCACTAGATCACGAATGGTGATTTTGGGGCAAATTCAAGCTGTTAATACCCTTCTTTTTTCTCTCAATAAACCTTTTGCTTTTAATTGTGATGTGATGTTTTCCTTCCTAAACTTTTGCTTTATTGAGATGTCATTGTCATATTTCACAAGTAATATTTCTCCCAATAGTTGGCACGATATATACTATAAGATAGAGGGTTTTGCACATCATAATATTCATACACACTAGCACAAGCACCAAGAGTATTGATAAAACAAAATAGATAGTAATAATGGGTGCTAATCTTACAGTTATAGAAAATAGGTGCAACGATGCTATTGAAATTAGAGTTTGGGTTCCTCCTGCTCGACCCGACAAATTTCAATGCATAATAAGAATTGAAGGTAATGGTGGATGGAAGGAAGTGAATTCAAAGAATTTCATGCATGTAGACGCTACCATTAATCTTAATGATGATGAAGATGATATCGAACGTGTGTCGTCTACAATATTGTTAATGATTTATGTTGATGGTGTTTATACAGGATATTACTTTCTTCTCACAGACTTGGTTAAATATGCCAAAGTCATCATCTCTAACAGAAAAAATGAAGATGGGATTGTTGTTATTAAAGGAATCAAACCAACCTTCAACTTCTGCAGATTCAAGTAATCTTTTTACTTTACTACTTAGCTTTTTGATGTTTTTAATTGTCATCTCATCTAAAAGTGTATTGCAATCTTTTGGTAGTTTTCCATGCCAATGAATGACAATTCTTCAGAATACCTCGAGGATATATGAATGCAGAAAGAGAGATGCTTTTGTTTGATCAACATGCCCACAAATAGAGTTTTAGATGCGATGGTCGTTAATTATATTTTCAAGATGTCCCTCTTACATGTGGGCTTGACTCTTTTTCATGATCAAGCATGTAGATTTATTTTTTTTAATTTTGGGGTGGCGGCCTTTTTCTACTCTGATATAATGTTGAAGTGTATGATCATCTCATCTAAAAGTTTAAACTGTTAGAGAGCACACTTTTATTAGTTAATTATATTAAAATGTTATTTTAATTGTTTTTTTTTATGACACGTACATTTAACTTATTTCTCAGGGGCTGCGCCTTTTTTCCCTATCTCAGAGGAAACAAAAAGGAGATGATTTAAAGCTGGTATATTCTCAACTATATATTTAATATGTTAATTCCTTCATCTTCATATATTTGTTATTTGATGTTTAGGGTATACAACAAAGCACTAATTATCTCCCATTCTTGATTTGCTTGTCTTCAGATTCTGATAATCATCCAGATCCAGGCAGGCAATTGAAACTCAAATGTTGTAATAGATGATGTATTGTTGTGCTACCATTTTAATTTTTCAAACACACGTACGTACGTGCTTCAAGTTAATTATCTTGTTATGTATTTTTGTGGGGTCATGTTTATGTTGTAATATTATCTTTATTCCAACTTAAAGTTGTAATATTATCTTCATTCCAACTTAATCAAAATAATGTATGGTCTGGATCGAAGATTGATATCTCATTTCTAGATCTCCTGATTTTGCACTAGGGGTGTGTTTGGTATGGAGGAAAATGTTTTCCATGGAAAATGTTTTCCTGGAAAACAAGTAGATTTTGGACTTATTTTTCCATGTTTGGTTGGTGAGTAGAAAATATTTTCCGAAAATGATTTTAAGTGTTTGATTTATGAATGAAAAATGATTTTGAGAGACATCTTTTATTTTTACTAGAGTAAAAAATAATTTATGAAATTAAAAATATTTTTTTAAAACAAAATTATTATTTTTTGGGGGTGGGGTTGGGGGTGGGGTGGGGGTTGGGGGTAGTGGATGGAGGCAGGGGGAGGGGTAGGAGTGAAAAAATAAAAATTTAAAGTTTATAGTATTTTTAAAAAAACAAAATTAATTTTTTGGGGGGTTGGGTTGGGTGGGTGGCTGGCGGGGGATGCGGGGTAGGAGTTTTAAAATAAAATTTTAAAGTTGAAAATATTTTAAAAAAGCAAAATGTTGGGGAGGGGGTGGAGTTGGGGAGGCTGGCCGGTGGGTGGGTAATTGGAGGGGAGGGGTGGGTCAGGGATCAGATGAAAAAATAAAATTTTAAAATTGAAAATATTTTTTTTAAATTGACGTTTTTTCTCCCAAAAAAATGTAATTTGAAATTGGAAGAGAGTTTGGAAAATATTTTCCTTAATTTTTGAAGGGAAGTCATTTTCCTTAATTTTGAGGAAAATGAGTTGATTTGGAAAATATTTTCCAAGATTTTGTCCCAACCAAACATGAGAAAATTGGAAAACATTTTCTAGAAAATGTTTTCCTTCATACCAAACACACTCTAGATCTCATTGTTAAAATTCTCATAATAACTTTTGTCTCATTAATTTAATTACAACGTACTAAAATAAATTAATTACCTAGTTAGATGAAATTTACTTAAAAGAACATGAGTTTTTTTGTAATTTAGTTATAAAATTTTATCCATCACTAATTTCTCTTTGTTATAACTCGTCCCCAGAACCAAAATTGTCGCTCATTAGTGAGTACTACTTCATTTTCTTTCAAAATTAAAAATTTATAATCATCCATATTATATATTCAATTACATACTTATATATATAATTTTAAAAAAAACATGGATAAGCTAGCACTTAATTATAACATATGTTAGGAAGCTTTGGATTATAAAATGAATTTAGTGGAGGAAAACTGATGTGAGTGCATGGATGGTGGATAACATGTGACACATTACTAGGAAAAGACAAAGAGATTTTGTCAAAACTTTGACACAACTTCTTGAGGGTCGACAATCGACAAAATAACGCTAGCCCTTTTTTTGTTTTCCTTTTTCGAACTTTATTTTCTGCCTCTTATTTCATTCTTATTACTTTTATATACTTTTTGGATCAAAACTAATTTTCCTCACCCTCTGAATTCAGATATTACTTACACCATTTTGTCCTAACTTTAGTCCTGAAGTTGCCACATATATTCAGTCAACCGATCGTTAAAGGTTTAAAATATAGATCTTGATCAAGTAAAAATTTATCTAGATGAAATTTAAAGCGTTCGATATAAATTAAAATATGTTTGACCGATCAAGTTAGACATATAATTTAATGGAAAAATGGTATGAATTTTGGAGTTTGTTTAAGAACGAAACTTTTTAATTAAAGCATGAGTAAATTCGTTGGTCCATATATGTAGCATTTTAAATTTAAATTTAAATTATTTTTTTTTAAATAGTGAGTTGCCTAATGAGGCCCGCAACCTTTGTAGTGATAGATTGAATCAATTCATTTTAACAGTTGTATATAAACTAGAATAAGTATAGAAGTCTTCCAAACTATTTAGTGGTCGTTTGGTAGTAATTATAATAAATAGTGTTGAATATGTTAATATTAAAAATGTTTATATTAGTTATACTTGATTTGTTACTTGATATTTTTTCTTATGTAATGTTTGTCTTAGTGTATCATATATAACATGCATTACATAATTTTAATTTTTTTTTTTTTTTATAAATATACCCTCCACATAATGATGAAAATAATGTGATAAAAGTGTTGAGAGATAATTGTGTCTTTGATTATGCTAATGTGTGCATAAAAACTCGTTACAGCACTTCAATGCATTAGCAATACACAATAGAATTTACATGTAAATTTAAAATTATATTAAATAAAATATTAATGACACAAATCTAATACATACATTATTTTTACTATTACAAATATATCAAAAGGACCTCATAATGTACTTATTTTCTTAGTTAATTATCGATTGGGGTCAATGTCTAAACCCCACAAGCCACGAAGTTTGAAAATAAAATAAAGTCTCTTTTTGTACGGATTAATTTTCATGTCTTCTTTTAGTGACGAATTTTTATGTCTTTTTGTAGTGACTATTTTTCATGTCTTCATGTAGAAGACTAATTTTCACCTCTTCCTTTTTTTTTTTTTTCTAAAACTTTATTTTCTACCACTTTTTTTTCATGGCCCGTCAAAATTATAAGTTAGAGGTTTGAATTAACTTAGAATTGGTTGATTAAATCTGCTTTTAAGTAAGTTTTTAATTTCTGAAAGTGTGTGACAAATTTAAAAAATAATAACTTAAAAGTCGAAAGTGACTTAAATTTGTTAGAAAGTGTTTGACAATGTAAAAAATAACTTAAAATAAGTCAAAAACTAAAACAATGTTTCCCCTAACTTTTTATTTTTAGATTTAAAAGCTATTTCAATTTGTTTTTTTATTTTTAACTTAAAATATTTTTGTAAAGTCAATTCAAATTAGCTAGTCCAATGTGTTAAATTTTAAAATCTATATGGATTAAACTAAAACAGATCAATTCAATCCATTTTGACAGTTATAGATAAATTGTGAATTCTCAAAGCCTAAAAAAGTTATAGTCCATATAGCCTAAAAAGTTATAGTCCATATATATTCTCCGTGTACTTATTTGATTCTTTAATTTTTGGGGTCGGTGTCTAAACCCCACAAGCCACCATCGTGGAGTTTGAAAATAAAATAAAAATAAGATGTCTTATAGTGACTAATTTTCATGTCTTTTTGTAGTAACTAATTGTGATGTCTTCTTCTAATAGTGTCTAATTTTCATGTCTTCTTTTAGTGTCTAACTTTTATGTCTTCTTGTAGTGACTAATTTTCATGTCTTCTTTTTTTCAAACTTTATTTTCTGCCTCTTCTTCTTATGGTCCGTCAAAATGATTGAATTACTCCAATCTAGTCTGTTAAATTCTAAATTTATATTAAAAAGTATTAGTTATACTTGTATTGATTAAGTTGAGATTTTTTTATGTAATGTTTAACTTCGTGTATCAAAAATAACATACATGGCATAATTTCTAAAAAAAATATTTATTTAAAAGCATACCCTCCACATTATGATGAAAATAATTTTGAGAGATAATTATGTCTTAAATTATGCTAATATATGTATTAAAATCATCTGCATTAATAATACTATCATAAATTTCTATACATTTAGTCATACACATTAAAGTTTATACATAAATTTAAAAATATTAAATAAGATATGAATAATACATAAAGTTAATATATACTATGTTTTTACTAAAATAAATATATAATTTACGAAAGGACCTCTTTAATAAAAGAAGAAGATTATTGTGGATTCTCAAAAAGCCACAAATGTATGTACTTCTTTAATTTACTCCATGTATAAACCCCACAAAATAAAAATTGCGGACTCTGAAAATAGAAGAGAACAAGGTAGGTAGAAAATAACGCCTTTTTCTTGTAAGACAGCTTGTTTTCCTTTTATCTTTTTTCTTTAATATTCAGTAAAATAAAACATATACAAGTATTAAAAATATTATAAATTTAGAGTAAAGTATTAATTTTGTTTTTGAACTGTTAATAGCATTAAATTTGATCAATTAAACTTAATTACGCTTTGGATAAAATTATATATACAATTATTTTCATTTAATAACATATTTCAAATAAACTTGACAATTATTTAAAATTTTTTAGGTCAACTAAAATTAATAATTAAAAATAAATATATTTGTTTGATGAAATAATAATTGTGCCTATTAGTGACTTTCTGTCAAAATAAAACAAAAAAATGTATGGTGCTTATGAAGGGGTTTGAACCAAGAACAACTTAATTCAAATAAATATCTTTTATCACTATATTAAAAGTATAACTCTTGTTAATATTGTTCATCTTTAAACATAGATCATCAATGACAATACGTAGAATTTCTCATCAACGATATCACCTTTTAAAATGAGAATCAGTATATATATCTTAAAATACGTAGAATTTCTCATCAACTATATCACCTTTTAAAATGAGAATCAATAAATATATCTTAAAATATCTACAACTTTTTTATTTTTGAGTTATCTTTTTTTAAATAAAATCATTAAAAATAATAAGTACTACTAATGTGAGAAAGAAGGAAAAAACACACACATAGAAATTGTATTAAAATGATGTTATACAAGTTTGAACACGTGATCTAAGTTGTTGCACTTATTAAAGAAAAAAGTTAAAAAAATAAATTAAGTTCTCATAGTATCCATATTTTTCACTAATTAAGGGGGACGGGGGTATCTGAAAATCAAATTAAGATCCCATAAATTGCTCTATAACATTTCAAATCATTGTCAATAATTTAATCATATAATATAACAAATCAAAACAAATTAAAAATTAAATTTCTTGTTCTTGTTCATTGTTCTCTCTGTTTCATCCCTTAGTCAAAAGAATCATACGATACATAATGAATATTTCAATATTTCTACGTTTCTTCTTACTTTCAATTATACAGAGATAAATTATAACAGGACGAAGAGATTTAAATTTTCAAAATGATGAGGACATAAAACATTTGAGAATACACACATAATATTGTTCGAAATAATTTGTATTGCTTGATGAAATGTGTCTTGTTTGATGCAGGAAACATTCTCAAATTTGATGCTCCTAACAAGTTATTGAAGAACAGATATTCTGCATTCTCAAATCTGGTGGTATAATTCTTCATCCATGAGGTTAACCTAAAAGCATGCACATGTGATAGTACATCTAGTTTAGATCCTCTAAAAGAAAGGAATGACCAATTCAATCTGCCAATGTTAATGTGGCATGTTTAGTATAATTTAATCATATAATGTAACAAACCAAAACAAATTAAAAGGTTCAAACACTGTCAACGTTTAGCACTAAGAGATAAATATATATATATTTGAACAACTTCATAACATTAATTTAAATCAGGTCTTATGGATTCTTAAAATCAAATCATACAATAAGGACTAAGTACTACGTAATTCACAAAAAAAAAGAAAAAAGAAAAAAAAACAATCACAATAAATAAAAAATCACGAATTTCAAAATTATGAAAAGTCGTTTGATTGGAAACAAGTTATCTCAAAATTAATTATCTTGAGATTAGTTATGTTGGGACAAGTTATTCCATGGGATATCTAATTCCATCACTCCAGTATAAATGGTTGAATAAGTTATTCCAAGTCGACATTCAGACAAGACATCAAAATTTTATGGGAAAATTACGCAACAAAACAAACTTATACTATTTAATTACTCATCATAGTTAAAGTTTGCTATAATTACCACTCACGACTAATATTATACATTAATTACGTGGGCTGACTTGTATAATTAGTCACGTTTGTATAAGTATAATTCGCCATAATATACAAATACATATGTATAATATACAATTATTTAACCTATATACATATACAATTCACCTCTCTCCACTCTCTCCTCTCTCTCGCTCACCTCTCTCCACTCTCTCCTCTCTCTCGCTCACCTCTCTCCTCCCTCTCCCAATCTCACTCGCCTCTCTCCTCCCTCTCCCAATCTCACTTGCCCTATATACAAATGTATATGTATAATATACAATTATATACATATACAATTCAACTCTCTCCCACTCTCTGTCCTCTCTCACTCACCTCTCTCCTCCCTCTCCCAATCCCACTTGCCTCTCTCCTCCCTCTCCCACTCTCGCTAGCCATATATACAAATACATATGTATAATATACAATTATCTAATCGATATACGTATACAATTCACCTTTCTCCACTCTTTTCCCCTCTCTCTCGCCTCTCTCTCCCAATCTCTCTCGCCTCTCTCCTCTCTCTCCCAGTCTCGCTCTCCTCTCTCCTCCATATAACATGTAGCTACGAATTGTAATTATCAAACTATAGTTATGGAGAGTAATTAGACTATTTTAAATAGTTATATGTGTAAGTTTTCCCAAGATTTATTCCTAAACTATCTTTTTTTATCCCAAAACTATTTATTTTATTCCTCGTATCAAACCATCCCTAGAAGTAAACCTCCAACTCCACTTTATTTATTCTTTATCTGCGTTTTTAGCTCTCTTTCCTTTTTTCTCTCATTCCAACTTTTCCAAGATCAAAGTTTACGAACTTTCAAACATTTCTCCACTTATTAGCACTCTGACTTCTTTTCATGTTTTATTCTTAATTTGAAATTATTTTTTAATTTTTAAAATATAATATAAAACATCAATTAATAGGCAGTATAATAAAATAATTATTATTTTATATGTGAAATCCAACTTTTCATTGCAAATAAAAGATAACCTGAGGACATGAAGTCTAAAATTCAAATGAGTCCTACAAATTCCAAAAAGCAACCGTGGTGGATTGAATTTTTGTCGTGTGTCTGAGTTTGTTGAGGAATTTTAAGAATTTAGGTGAAGGGAAAAAAAAATATATTGACTCATTTCCCCCCCCCCCCCAGCTTTTTATATATACCAATAAAATATTAATCCAACTAGTTCTTCTAAACTAAAAAATGAATAAATATAGGTACACGTTACATGTTTTGTCGGTCATTCAGTCAGACTTGAAAGTGACTTTTTAGGCGTATATGGTGTCTTCTCTTTTTTTTTCCAATAAACTTGTGCTTTAATATTATATGAAGAATTACTTGTTACGATAAAATGGGAAGAAATAATTAATGATATTTTAAATTTGTTGACTTAAATAATTATTTGTGTTTATCCTAATTTGAATTTTTCTTATGTTAAAAAACACATGTTTAATTTAATTCTTTAAAAATATATAGTAATTTACATATAAATTTGAAATAACATTAATCTATATATTTTGATATAAATAGACATAAAGGTGTATTAAGAAAGAGGAAAATAAACTACATTAGAAAAGTAATACTACAGTATTAAAGAGAGAGAGAAGAAAATAAGAACGACAATCTTCAAACATTGCTTTTGCTGACTTTTTAATTTGTGTAATAAAAAAAACTTCAATAGAAAAGACAATGGAAGGTGGGGTATAGCCTAGGAGTAATTAAGAATAAGAAGGAAAAAGACAAGTTATAAAGATATGAGACCATAAAATAGATTTTTATTTATTAAGAGGTGTACATACATTCGTAAACTTTGAAAAAATCATATATTTATATATTTATTTTGAAAAAATTGCTACAAATCAGAATATAATTAACAATATATTAACATCATTGTATTGTTTACACAAGCTAGAGAATTTATCTACGAGACTTAGATTCACTAGGTCACGAATGGTGATTTCGGCAAATTCAAAGCTGTTAATACCCTTCTTTTTTCTTTTACTAATAAACCTTTTGCTTTAATTGTGATGTGATATTTTTATTATTAATATTTCCCTTTCACTTAAAGAAATTTTCCTTCACATCATAATATAATATAATATACTTATATGACGAGCCATTCCTAAGCTTGTGTTTTTTGTATGTCATTGTCATATTTCACAAGTAGTCATATTTTATATTTCATCCAATTGTTGGCATGATATATAGTACAGAGGGTTCTTTCACATCACAATATTCATACACACTAGCACAAGAGTAATAATGGGTGCTAATCTTACAGTTATAGAAAATAGGTGCAACGATGCTATTGAAATTAGAGTTTGGGTTCCTCCTGCTCGACCCGACAAATTTCAATGCATAATAAGAATTGAAGGTAATGGTGGATGGAAGGAAGTGAATTCAAAGAATTTCATGCATGTAGACGCTACCATTAATCTTAATGATGATGAAGATGATATCGAACGTGTGTCGTCTACAATATTGTTAATGATTTATGTTGATGGTGTTTATACAGGATATTACTTTCTTCTCACAGACTTGGTTAAATATGCCAAAGTCATCATCTCTAACAGAAAAAATGAAGATGGGATTGTTGTTATTAAAGGAATCAAACCAACCTTCAACTTCTGCAGATTCAAGTAATCTTTTTACTACTTTTGATGTTTTTAATTTTCTATATAGCATAAGATTAAATGATGTTTTAATTTATTTTTCAGGGGCTGCGGCTTTTTTCCCTATCTTAGAGGAAACAAAAAGGAAATCATTTAAAGCTTCAATAATATTTAAGTTTAATTAATTTGGTATATATTCTGAACTCTATTTAATTCTTTCTTATTTATGAGTATATAGTGTTATTTGATGTTTAGGGTATACAACAATGCACTAATTATCTCCAATTCTTGATTTGCTTGTCTTCAGGTTCTGATAATCATCAAATAACCTGGTCATGCAGTTGAGACTCAAATGTTATAAGATGATGTGTTGTGACCATTTTAATTTTTCAACACACGTACGTACGTGCTTCAAGTTAATTATGTATTTTTGTGGGATTATGTTTATGTTGTAATGTTATCTTTATTCCAACTTAATTAAAATAATGTATGGTATGGATCGAAGATTGATAGAGTATTTCATTTAATTTCTACATCTCCTAATTTTGTTAAATTATTGTCATCACTTTTGTCCCTTACATTTTATTACTACGTATTAAAGTAAATTTAATTAGCTTTAGATGAAAAAACATGGATTATGTTTGGATTATAAAATGAATTTAGTAGAGGAAAACTGATGTGAGTGCATGGATGGTGGATAATATGTGACACATTACTAGGAAAAGACAAACAGATTTTGTCAAAACTTCTTTGAGGGATTGACAGTGACAAAATAACGCTATTTTAGCCCTTCTTTGTTTTCCTTCTTTCCAACTTTATTTTGTGCCTCTTATTTCATTCTTACTTTTTACTTTATTTTTTTCCCTCAAACACTCTTAATGAGTCAATTCGTTAAATGGTCACTCAACTTTAGGAAATTGTCTTAAAATATTATTTATATTTTATTTAGGATTAAAATATCACTCAACTATCACTATTTTCCTTCAAATTATATACTTATCACTTCAAAAACTCACTCTTTCTTAATTGGCATGCCATGTCATTGAAGCCTTTTTTTTTTTTAATAATAGACTTATTTAATTTATCAAACTCAATTAACAAAATATATATATATATATATATATATATATATATATGTATATATATAGGTTTATAGAGAAGAAATTTGCGCACTTAAAAATCTTTTATCATAATTAACTTTTTTATTTTTTATGTTATGAAGAAAAGTTTTTTTTAAAAATAACTTACTATAATATCATCAATTTTAAATACTTATAAACACGTATATTAAAAAAATATTGATATATAAATCACTGATAAAAATTAAATTTAAAACAAAAGTTAATATCTTTTTTACCAACTGTTTAGTCAACCTTACAAATCTATTTGAATACTATAAAAAAATTATTTAAAAATTTCAAATAATTTACTTAGAGAATTAAAAAATTCTCAGGTAACAATTGCACACAATTTTTTTTTTATTGAATTTTGTTTGGTAGAAAAATATGAAGGAATTAGATACTTTTAAAATATATTTTTATAATCTTCATAAATTCTCACATAATTTATATATTTATTTTGTAGAGGCATAAGTTTAGTAAATTAAATAGGTTTATTATTTTTTTAAATGATGATTTAATGAAATGACATATCAATAAGAATAGAAGAAGATATTTAAGGTATCTAGTATTTTTTTCGCGAAAAAAAAATTAATAGTAATATTATTTACTTTCTATTTTTTTTAAAAACATATTGTGAGCATAAATTTCAAAGTACACAATTATTCTATTATTGTAATAGTTAATTGACATTTAATATCATTGATTCATTATACAATTTATGATTATTGATGTACGTTAACATGAACAGTTTGTATACCAATAATATTTTTGAAAATATGTGTTTATAAGTATTCAAAATCGATAACAGTATAGTATATTATTAAAACCTACTTTTTCATAGCATAAAAAAAAAAAAAGTTTAATTATGATAAAGGTTCTTTAGTATGAAAAATTCTTCGTAATAAACAAATATTTTTTTCAAAAAATTATGAAGATTATTATTTTAGTTATATGAGTTGGATAAATTAAATAAGTATATTATTTTAAAAGAACATTAATAACATGGCATGTCAATTAGGAGAGAGTAAAATTTTTAAAGTGTCAAGTATATTTGGGGTAAAATAGTGATATTTTAGTCCTAAAAAAATATAAATGATATTTAAAGGCAATTTTCCAAACTTGGGTAACCATGTAGGAAATTAACTACTCTCTTAATTCAGATGTAACTTACACATTTTGTCCTAACTTTGGTCCTGAAGTTGCCACATATATCCAGTTAACCGATCATAACGATTTAAAATAGAGATCTTGATAAGTAAATTGAAATTTAGAACGATCGATATAGACTAGGCATGTTTGATCGATCAGGTTAAACATATAATTTAATGAGGAAATGTTATGAATTTTTTATCCCAAAATGTAATGGGGTATAATTAATCTATTTCGCATAGTTCAGAGCAATTTTGACCCTTTTCGTTTTTACTAATACAATATATCAAGGGACCTCATAATTTTAAAAAATAAATAAATAATACTGTGGATTTTCAAAACCTAAAGGGTTATGGTTTATGTCCTCCCGTGTACTTATTTTCTTCGTTAATTACCGATTGGGGTCAATGTCTAAACCCCACAAGCCACGACGTTAGAAAATAAAATAAAAAGTCTTTTTGTACGGATTAATATTCATGTCTTCTTTTAGTGACTAAATTTTATGTCATATGTAGTGACTATTTTTCATGTCTTCATGTAGTGACAAATTTTCACCTCTTCCTTTTTTCTTTTTTTTCTAAAACTTTATTTTCTACCACTTTTTTTTCATGGCCCGTCAAAATAATAAGTTAGAGGGTGTTTGAATTGATTCAGAAGTTGATTAAGAGCCCGTTTGAATAGGCTTAAAAAAAATAACTTTTAAAAAATACTTTTGAAAGTGCTGAAAAAAATACTTTTGAAAGTGCGGAAACTTATTTTTAAAATAAGTAGTTATGTGTTTGGATAAAAGTGCTTCAGTTGAAAAAAAAGTTGTTGATGTGTTTGGCAAATAAATGCTGGTAAACACTTTTTTATCAAAATGTCTGAAATACCCTTAAAACTGTTAACATGATAAAAAGTTCATTTTAAGGTTTTTATACATAAAAAAGTTAAAATAAAATTAATTTATATTTTATATCCATAAACAATAATATTTTCTATCGTTAACATATTTCTTTATCATCACAATTTTTTATAATTATAATTATAATTATAATTATAATTAAAATAATAATAGTAATGATAATAATGACAATAATAATAAAAATAATAATAATAAAAATAATGATAATAATAATAAAAATAATAATAAAAGTAATAATAATAATAATAATAAATAATAATAATAATAATAATAAAAATAAAAATAGTAATAATAATAATAATAATAATAATATAATAATAATAATAATAATAATAATAAAATAATTAAGGGCAAAAATATAATATACTCGGTCAACATAAAATGATTTTTAAGTTGAAAAAAAAACACCTCTCACCTAGCTTTTAGCTTTTGACTTAAAATAAGTCATTTTTGACTTAAAATAAGTCATTTTGACAATTGTCAAACACTCTAATAAGTCAAAAACTAACTTTTAAGTCAGTTTAACCAGCTTTTAAGCCCATCCAAATAGGTTCTACATCTGCTTTTAAGTGAGCTTTTTATTTGTGGAAGTGTTTGGCAAATTTAAAAATAATAACTTAAAATAAGTCGAAAGTGACTTAAATTTGTTAGGAAATGTTTGACAATATCAAAAATAACTTAAAATAAGTAAAAAACCAAAAGAATGTTTCCCCTAACTTTTTATTTTTAGATTTAAAAGCGATCTCAATTTGTTTTTTTTATTTTTAACTTAAAAAATATTTATTTCAAAGTGAATTCAAATGAGCTAGTCCACTGTGTTAAATTTTAAAATCTATATGGATTAAACTAAAATAGATCAATTCAATCCATTTTGACAGTTATAGATAAAACTGTGAATTCTCAAAGCCTAAAGAGCTATAGTCCATATAGCTAAAAAGTTTTAATCCATATATATTCTCCGTCTACTTATTTGATTCTTTAATTTTTGGGTCGGTGTCTAAACCCCACAAGCCACCACCGTGGAACTTGAAAATAAAATAAAATAAAAATAAGAAGTCTTATACTGACTAATTTTCATCTCTTCTTTTAGTGACTATTTTTTTTTTTTGTAGTAGCTAATTTTGATGTCTTCTTCTAGTAGTGTCTAATTTTCATGTCTTCTTGTAGTGTGTAACTTTTATGTCTTCTCGTAGTGACTAATTTTCATGTCTTCTTTTTTTCAAACTTTATTTTCTGCCTCTTCTTCTCATGGCCCTTCAAAAATGATGAACTAGTCCAATCTAGTCTGTTAAATTCTAAATTTATACTAAAAAGTATTAGTTATACCTCTATTAGTTAGGTTGAAATTTTTTTATGTGTTTGTCTTACATTTTGTTTGAATCATTGTTACTCATTGTTTGAATCATTGTTACTCATTATTTCATAATGTATTGTATTGATCAATTGTACTTTATTGTACTGTATTGTATGGTAGCTACAATGTTTGGCTAGACTGTATTGTTTAATAACATTTTAATTATTTGGTTTGATTGTATCGTACATTATTGTAATTTATAAATTTACTAAAATATCCTAATTATTCTAGGGTAGGACTTTAGGAGGTTTGGCTATATTTAAATAATTAAGATAAAGGGTAAAATAGTATTTTGAAATATTATGTAAACATATAATTGAAAAAAGAAATTAAGTAACAATGGAACACACCAAATTGGATGTTCCATAAAATAGGGGTTTTCATTGTTAAGTAACAGAAATTTAACAATACAATACAATACATTTTAAGTAACAATCAAATCAAACATTGTAGGTATAATAACGATACAATACAATACAATGGATAACAATGATCCAAACATAGTGTTAGTGTATCAAAAATAACATTCATGGCATAATTTCTAAAAAATATATTTATTTAAAAACATACCCTCCACAGTTATGATAAAAATGATTTTGAGAGGCCATTGTGTCTTAAATTATGCTAATATATGTAATAAAATCATTTGTATTACTAATCATAAATTTCTATACATTTAGTCATACACATTAAAATTTATACATAAATTTAAAAATATTAAATAATATATAAATAATACATAAAGTTAATATATACATTATTTTTACTAATATAAATATATAATTTACGAAATGACCTCTTTCATAAAAGAAGAAGATTATTGTGGATTCTCAAAAAGCCACAAATCTATGTACTTCTTTAATTTAAAAATTGCAGACTCTGAAAATAGATTAGAACAAGGTAGGTAGAAAACAACGCCTTTTTCTTGTAAGACAGCTCGTTTTCCTTTTATCTTTTTCCTTTTATATTCAGTAAAATAAAAAATATACAAGTATTAAAAATATTATAAATTTAGAGTAAAGTATTAATTTTGTTTTTGAATGGTTAATACTTCATAGCATTAAATTTGATCAATTAAACTTAATTACGCTTTGGATAAAATTATATATACAAATATTATCATTTAATAACATATTTCAAATAAACTTGACAATTATTTAAAAAAATTAGGTGAACTAAAATTAATAATTTAAAATAAATGTATTTGTTTGATGAAATAATAATTGTGCGTATTAGTGACTTTCTGTTAAAATAAAACAAAAAAATGTATGGTGCTTATGAAGGGGTTTGAACCAAGAACAACTTAATTCAAATGAATATCTTTTATCACTATATTAAAAGTATAACTCTTGTTAATATTGTTCAACTTTATAAACATAGATCATGAATGATATATGTAGAATTTCTTATCAACGATATCACCTTTTAAAATGAGAATCAGTATATATATCTTAAAATATTTACAACTCTTTTTTTTGAGTTATATTTCTTTTGAATAAAATCATCTTAAAATATTTACAACTCTTTTTTTTGAGTTATATTTTTTTTGAATAAAATCATTAAAAATAATAAGTACTACTAATGTGAGAAAGAAGGAAAAACACACATAGAAATTGTATTAAAATGATGTTATACAAATTTGAACACGTGATCTAAGTTGTTGCACTTATTAAAGAAAAAAACTTAAAAAATAAATTAAGATCTAAGTTGTTGCACTTATTAAAGAAAAAAACTTAAAAAAATAAATTTTCAAAATGATGAGGACATAAAACATTTGAGAATACACACATAATATTGTTTGAAACAATTTGTATTGCTTGATAAAATGTGCCTTGTTTGATGCAGAAAACATTCTCAAGTTTGATGCTCCTAACCAGTTATTAAAGAACATTTCTCCTGCATTTTCAAATCTGGTGACAGAATTCTTCATCCATGGGGATAAACTAAAAGCATGCTCATGTCATAGTACATCTAGTTTGGATCCTCTAAAAGGAAGGAATGACCAATTCAATCTGCCAATGTTAATGTGGCATGTATAGTACATAATTACAAACTGACATCAAGAAATACAACAAGTAGAGCAGCTACTTCAAAAAAGTACATTTCTTATATTTGCCAACGAAAGGTGACATGAAACCTTCAGAATATGTACAGTGTCAATTCTTAATCCCTAATTATTCACTGAATAAATTTTTCAGATTTTATTTAAAAACTTTTATTGGAATTTGAATAAACAAGTTAAGTTATGAAGGATACAAAAGTGATGAAATTGTTGTTGGACAAACGATTTCTTTTGTAAATCTTCAAGTTCATCGAAGATCCTTTCAAATTTAATTCAAGATTGTTGAAAATTTTGAGATTAAAATTTTTTCTCTCAGTTATTTGAAGATCCTTTCAGTTTGATTCAAAAAAATTGAAAATTTTGAGTTTCAAAATCCAAATTGTTGAGATAACACGACTCATGAGTTAAGAAAAAGTTAATAAGGGAAATTACGCGGATAAACAAACTTATACTATTTAATTACTCATCATAGCTATAGTTTGCTATAATTACCACTCGCGACTAACATTATACATTAATTACGTGGGCTGACTTCGAGTTTGTATAATTCGCCAGGATATACCAATAAATATGTATAATATACAATTTTTTAGCGTATATGCATATACAATTCACCTCTCTCTTACTCTCTTCCCTCTCTCGCTCGCCTCTCTCCTCCCTCTCTTGTCTGGCTCGCCTCTCTCCTCCCTCTCTCGATCTCGCTCGCCTCTCTCCTCCCTCTCTCGATCTCGCTCGCCTCTCTCCTCCCTCTCCCAATCTCGCTTGCCATTTATACAAATGTATATGTATAATATACAGTTATATACAATTATATACATATACAATTCACCTCTCTCCCACTCTCTGCCCTCTCTCGCTCGCCTCTCTCCTCCCTCTCCCAATCTCTCTTGCCATATATACAATTACATATGTACAATATACAGTTATCTAACCAATATACATATACAATTCACCTTTCTCCCACTCTTTTCCCCCTCTCTCTCGCCTCTCTCCTCTCTCTCCCAGTCTCGCTCGCCTCTCTCCTCCATATAACATGTAGTTACAAATTGTAATTATCAAACTATAGCTATGGAGAGTAATTAATTATTTTTAAGCGGTTATATGTGAAAGTTTCCCAAATAAACACCACTTTCTAGTTTTTCCCTTTTAGATATTCTCAAATTACGCTTAAAAATTTAAATAATTTAACGTAAAATTATAAATATGAGCAATTAATCCTCTTGAAATCATCACCTAGAAGATAGTAATAAGGGGCAATCCAAGAAAAAAATGAGAAATTTTCACATATAACCACTCAAAAATTAACTTAATTCTGATCCATAAATATGATTTGTTAATTACGATTCGTAGCTACATGTTAGAGGTATGAGAGAGACGAGCGAGAGAAGTCAAATAATGAAGAGAGGCAAATTGTATCTGTATATCTATCGAATTGTATAGGCATATCTATCAAATAATTATATACATATGTAATTGGTATACACATGTATCTATATATTTGGCAAGGAAGATTGTGAGAGGGAGGATAGAGACAACCGAGATTGGGAGATGGAGGAAAGGGAGCGAGAAAGGGCGGAGAGTGGAGAGAGACAAAATGTATATGTATATATGCCAGATAATTATATATATATAATGGATATACATATGTATTTGTATATCTAGCGAGCGAGATTGTGAGAGGGAGGAAAGAGACAGACGTAATTGAGAGAGAGATGAGATAGGCAAACAAGAAAGGGCAGACAGTGGAGAAAGGTTAATTGCATTTGTATATGTGTTATATAATTTTGTGTGTGTGCGCGCGTGCGTGTCTATAAAAGAAGATATGCGACGTAATTACAACTAAAATTAAGTCTCGAGTCGTAATTCATTCAAATTATAGCTATATTAGATATGAAACACAAAAAAGAGAATTTAGATGCGGTTTCAACCCTTACCTCATTAAAAAAACAAGGCAGAATGACTTAAGGAGACCCTTATACTTGACTCTGTTTGTAGTTGGACCCTTATACTTACAATTTATCAACTAAACGATAAACTCACTAAAACACAATATTTTAAAAGTTTAAGTCATCTGCGGCCCCTCAAAGTCGTCCGCATAATTCACTTAGATACCTTAACTGAGACTATTACCTATTGAACACTTTTGTCTATCCAAAACTTCTTCCTATTAGACCTTTTTTGATAATCAGTAAAAAAGGTAAAGTGTGTGTCATACACTTGCTATGATGTGACAAAAATGACTAATTAAAAGATCACATGTGTCACTTGACCCCAACAACTATAGATTTATTTTTAGGTTATAAGAATGAAAATTATTTCAATTTTTTTTTATATCTGTATCTTAATATAAAAATAAATGAAATGACAACCCATTTTACTACCCTATCCAACCCCTTTTCTTCATCATTTTTTCTCATCAATTATTTTTTTTTCAAACCACAAAAGCCTTCACTACAAATTACTTGCAGATTCAACTTTTTTAAAAAAATATTTTTTATTCTTAATACATAGAGAGAAAGATATTTAAAGAGATTGATAAAATAGTAATGTTTGTCAATGGTTGCTCATCCGAAAATTGATTGCAAAGAAAAATCGAGAGGATCCAAATTAATGTTATCAAAAATTATTCTTCATTCCTAATACGTGATAGAGAAAGATATTCAAAGAGTTCGGTATAAGAGTGATCAGTGATGAATAAAACTTCTTTTGCCATATCAGTATTTTATGTTTAATAGATAATAGTTAGCGTTAGAATGTCTAAATGGAATATGCAACAACTTTACAAGACGGTGAATGACTTAAGTCTATTTTTGAATCATTTTCTCATCTTATGACTGAAGTTGACATTTCACTACTATTACTCTATTCTATTGTGTATTTTCCGCTTCCAGCCTTTGCCTGTAGAAATTAACACAAGTTACTATTTCTGTGTTGAGAAAATTAAAATATATTAGAAGTGTTCAACTTTAAGCAGGCCTATATGTGGTGGAGTTTAAGCAGTTACGTGGTTTCTCAATGCTTTTTTTTCTTTAAAAAAAGATATACTGTATAATTCTTTGCTTTTGAGGTATGTGCTAGCAAATTTGAGCTTCATTATGTATGTTTGGGCATATATACTTACACATATACATACCTACACAGAGAAAATGACCGAAATGGTGCTTAACGTAGGAGTAATATGCTTTTTGTGGTCCTTAATGTATCTTAGTTGGGTCTTTAATGTATAACAAAGATGTCATTTTTGTCCTTAATATATTTTAGTTGATTGTTTAAGTATGTTTGGGTCTCTGAATGTGTACTTGTTTGTATATATATACTTGCACAGAGTAATTTGAGTGCTTAGTCTGCAATTTAACTAATATAACGTGGACGCTATGGTGTTATATTTGCCTCAAGCAAAACTTGATTTGTGATTTTTACTGGAGATCAGTTCAGACAATTAAATTGATTGATGAAGAGGCTTCTTATTTTAATGTTTTTTCAAGTATTATGGACACTTGGGCACTCTTGTAGGATGCCAGGTTCAATCTGTGCTTCACTGGGATATCTATGTGTACACATGAACTTCCATAGGTTATTAATTAACTGTCAAACATTTTGTGGTAAGACAAAGATAAAGAGTAACAATATTAGAATCTTTATCTTCAAAAAGAAGAGAAGAGGTTATAAAATTAGAATATATTGCCTTCCATTCGGGTCCAGCTTGCATGCTCCTCATGGTCAAAGTTATATTGTGGTTTTGCAATTTTAACTTGAAACCTCATGATTTTCAACCTACTCAATTGATTACTAAATCACTCCCTTGGGTGCCCTCCCATATCGGCTGTTTCCAGCAACATATCTCATTTTGGCTAAGTATGAAGTTAATAATTCATCATTTGGTTTTTACAATTTTTGATGGAGAGCTTGACTATTCTCTTCTGTACCCTTGTCATTACATCAAGGGCATGCTAGCAACTCTCTTGAAGTGCAGGTTTTTTCTTCCTTTGTAGTGTGATTTATCACATTCTACTTGTTTATGATGGTCAGTCAGTAAAGTCTTGAGTCATAATGCTTGTGGGTGAGTACTTTCTTGGGAATGTTGAAGACTAATTGAAAATTATTTAGTTAGGTGGCTCAGTTAACTTTGTCTGTCGAAGTTTGTTCTTGCAAGTTTTGCTAGTTTTGTCGTGCTTAAAAGAATATCGACACATCTATTCTTATATATATTATGTACAATCAAGTTTTTGACTTGTTTCACCAACTGCCTTCTAGACTATCAACCCTTTCTCTATGCAAATATTTTGCAAGTGTTTTTTTGAAGATATCTTATGATCCTCTTGGACCTTGGTTGTTACATAAAGAATCAAGCTAAAAAGTACCTGCCAATATAAAGTCATGATGCACACCTAAGCATATATCAATTTGTCCATCTTACTAAAACATACAGAACATCGTTTGTAGGTAGATCTCTTCATATTGTTCTGAAGGCTATTCTTCTTTCTCTAATTTGTCTTCTTTGACTACTTGTTCATTTTTCATCCACCAAAGACCTCTTAGACAGTTGAAGAATATTACAAGATTATAATCCTCAAAACAAAGGTACGTTCTATTAGACTACTTCAATGAATCTCGATGTTCAAAATAAAAAGAAGTTTCTTCATGAATCACAAAGCTTCTTACCAAAAAATGATTTTCAATCCAAAAATTCTCAATCCTGTATTATGGATTGATCCTCTTATCACACCTGGTGGTATTGTTATGATGTGAATGATGACCTACTTAAATGCTCGAATACCTAAAAGGTTAGATAGATGTTTTGCTAATGACTTTTGGATCGACATGTATTTTGACTCTAGTATATTACTAACCTTCCTTGATCAGAAATATGTCATCCAGGTCAAGTGGGAGCCTCCTGTGCCAGGTAGCTTTAAACTGAATACAGATGGGGCTGTGAAAAAAAGCCCCGGACCAGGAGGTCTTGGAAGTGTTATCAGAACCATAGTGGTGACTCGATCATTGGCTTTTATCAGCAAAGAAGCCCATGTTAACTCAATCCTGGCAAGGTTCGTGCGCTAAGACAAGGTGTGCTTATGGCCATTGAATATAAGCTGAACCCAATAGACATCAACACAGACTCCATGGATCTGATTAATATGTTTGAACACGATAATCACCTCTTTACTAACTTAATCTTTGAATACAGGTTATTAATGGAGAAGCTGGGAGCAGCGATGCCAACAGACATATTTCGGGAGCAGAATAAAGTGTCAGACAAGCTTAGCAAGGAAGGTCTCTAGTGCAGTGCTTTCAGAGATCCAACCTTTTTGATAGTTCCTCCAATGTTAGAAAATACGATGGCGGAAGAACACGAAATTGAAGAACGAGAAATATATGATGATTCTCACAATGATTTAATGAAAACTCAAAAGGAAAAAAACGAAGTTGAAGAAGGAGAAATATATGATGATTCTCATAAAGACATTGATGCTAAGATTCAAACTGTTTTGGGCGATTATATGAGATTTTAAAGGAGCTGTTTCTGCTGAGAATTTGGGGCCAAAATTTGGTGCTTATGGTTCGTTTTTGGGGAGTGATCAACTTGTAATTCAACCACATATATCTCAAAAACTCCCTTCCCTACCCCCCCCCCTACCCCTACCCCTACCCCTACCCCTACCCCTACCCCTATTTCTTCTCACAAACCCATTAGGATTAGGATTAAGTTCCGTTCTTCTGATAATACTGCTGCTCCGAAGAGTAGTGATTTACACAGAAGAAAAAGTTGAAGGTGATTCAGAGAGAAAAAAAGAAGTCCAGTAGAAGCAAGAGTGAAGGGAAATTGAGAAGGAGAGATACAGGAATCAAGGATTGTGCTCCTATAGAGAGAGAACACCAGACGAACAAGTATAGAGTAAAGCATCAGTCTCAAGCAGAATGTGGCATGATCTGCAAACCAGTTTACTAGAAGGCCATTGGATATGGGAAGGTTGTGAGGGCCTACATTGCAATTTAGTAGAGGAATTACTGTATTAGCAGTCATTGGTTCTTTTTTCTTGTTTTCTGTTAAATTTGTTCATATGTTGAAAGTATATGAAAATAAGCAACTTATGATTCTGCTTCACAAGTTTACTTTATGTACTTTGAAGATTACTTGAGGCTTCTAATCCCAATTGTATACCCTTAGCTACTATATTAATTAAATATCCAACTTCTACGAACCTTTGTTTTGAGGATAATAATCTCGTAATATTCTTTAATTGTCTAACAGTCTAAGAGGTCTTAAGTAGATGAAGTACGTACTAGTAGTCAAAGAAGACAAATTAGAGGGAAAAAAATTGCATCGAACAATATGAAGAGAAAACCTAAGAATGGTGTTTTGTATGCTTTAGTGCGACGACCAAATTAATAAATCCTTAGTTGTGTATCATAACTATCTATTGGCAGGTACTTTGCAGCTTGATACATCCTAGTCATGATTCTGTAGGTAGCAACTAAGGTCCAAGAGGATCATATGATATCTTCAAAAATCACTTGCAAAATATTTGCATAGAGAAAGGTTGATAGTCTAGAGGCAGTTGGTGAAACAAGAAAAGTCAAAAACTTGATTTTACATAATACAAAAACTAGCAAAACTTGCAAGAACAAACTTTGATGGACTAAGCTAACTGACCTACCTAACTAAATAATTTTCAACATTCGCACGAAAGTACTCACAGCAAGCATTATGACTCGAGGCTTTACTGGCCATCAAAAACAAGTAGAATATGATAAATCACACCACAAAGGAAGAAAAAAAGTGGACTTAAAGAGAGAAGCTAGCATACCCTTGGTGCAATGAAAATAGTACAGAAGAGAATTGTCAAGCTCTCCCTAAATTTTGAATACCAAATGATGGATAATTAACTTCACACTCGGCCAAAATGACATGCGTTGCTAGCAGCAGCTGGATAGGATGCATTGGCTCGTGAAAAAGGGTATGGAAGGGTACCCAAGGGTATGGCTTAAGGATTGAAGTAGGTTGAGAACCATGAGCTCTAAGATTAGTGGAGAGAGTTACCATGAGGAGCGCAAGCTGGATCTGGTAGAAGGCAATATATTTTGATTTTATAACCTCCTCTTTTTATTGGAGATAAAGATTCTAATACATCTGATTATTACATTATCCATGGTAAACATAGATCACAGTGAAGCAGTGAGTGAATCTGGCATCCTACAAGAGTGCCAAAATGTCCATTATACTTGAACAAACATTACAATAAGAAGCCTCTTCATCAATCAATTTACTTTCCCCTTGCTAATCGAATTGCCTCAACTGATATCCTTCTAAATTGGTTAATGACAAATATCAAAGATCTATCCTAATCATCAATCGACCCAGTAGGAATCATAACAAGTTTTTCTTAGGAGATGCCTAATAACTTTGTGCAATTGTCCTAACAAAACCTATATAAAAAAAATTAACTTACAAGACGACAGTCAGGATACCATAATATTCTTATAACAAATTCTATTATGGAAATATGAGGCAATTATAACACCAATTCGTCCACGTATATTACTATCTTAAATCCACCCACCTTCAACTGCAGAGTAAGTACTCAAATTTTCTGTAGGTATATTATACACAAACAGGCACACACACAGAGATCTTCAAACATACATAACAAGGCCCAAAATTGGTAGCACATAGCTCAAATGCAAAGAATAGAACATTTTTTTTAAAAAAAAACAAGGGCATTGACAAACCACATAACTTCAACTCCAACACATCTAGTGCTGCACAAAGTTGAACACTGCTATATATTTTCATTTTCTCCCATAAATTGGAATCCAGCACATCTGCCACATACCACATAGCGTAGTTTTTTTACCAACAGCACTCACCCACAAACATGTGTTTAACATAATATCAAATTGAACAGCATAGGCTCAAAAGAGGAAGCAAATAATACTCAATCCAATATCCAATAGAGTAATAGTAATGAAATGTCTACCTGCAAAAGTTGGAGATTTTGCTACGAACTCGACATTAGAAAAAACGCCCCAATATGCCTTTGATAACTAGA
The DNA here is from genome assembly GCA_022817965.1 of Solanum lycopersicoides. Lineage (NCBI taxonomy): Eukaryota > Viridiplantae > Streptophyta > Magnoliopsida > Solanales > Solanaceae > Solanum > Solanum lycopersicoides. The sequence continues at coordinate 74,469,750 of CM040625.1, read as the reverse complement.
TCTTCCATTATCCTGTCACAGATGACTCTCGTCCTACCACATTGAATTAGATTTAGAGAAAGTGTGGTTCCATAGAAGGGCGAAAGTCATCTGCGACAGGACTACCGGAAGATATGAACATCAAAGGCGTCGGAGCGATTCGGTGGAACCTGAAACTTGCCGGAAGAGAATTTGTAGGGTTAGTAAAGATGATTCGTGAGCTACAAGATATAGAAGAGTACTCGAACAAAAGCTCTATCAACCCATTGGAGGTTTCGGAAAAGAAGAAAAAAACGCGCTTTTTACTGAATAAAGTAAAAAAACAATAACGCCTCTTTTTCTTCACTTCTTTTGCTTTTCTCTTTTTCTTTTGCAACTTCAAATTTCTACTAGCAAGTTTAGATTATGCCAAAGTAGTCATTTTTTATTCCCTAATATTCACGTGAATTAGTGATTGATGAAATTCATAACTGAACAATAATTTTTTTTGTTTGTTCATTTAGATATGGATTAGCAATGAATTGATTAAAATTAAAGGAACTTTCACATATAGCCACTCAAAAATATCATAATTACTTTTCATATATAGTTATGCTTTGATAATTACAATTCGTAGCTAAATGTTATAGAGAGGAGAGAGGAGAGAGGTGAGCGAGACTGGGAGAGAGGAGAGAGGCGAACGAGAGAGAGCAAACAGAGGGAGAGAGGTGAATTGTATATGTATATTGGTTAGATAATTGTATATTATACATATGTATTTGTATATATGGGAAGAGAGACTGGGAGAGGGAGGAGAGAGGCGAGCGAGATTGGGAGAGGGAGGAGAGAGGTAAATTATATATGTATATTGGTTAGATAATTATATATTATACATATGTATTTGTATATTCTGGCGAATTATACATATACAAACGTGACTAATTATACAAACTCGAAGTCAGCCCACATAATTAATGTATAATGTTAATCGCGAGTGGTAATTATAACAAACTATAGCTATGATGAGTACTTAAATAATATAAGTTTGCTTAACCGCGTAATTTTCCCTTATAATTACCATAAATTTCATAGCTAATTCCATAATAGCAAAACAATAAAAAATTCATGTTAACCTCATTTATTACAAATTAGCAATGGATCAACCGAAAATTACCAATAAATTCCATAGCTAATTTTATATTTTCTAATATTGAATTTTCATCTAATAAGGGATGATACAGTGAAATCTTAAGAACATTGGAATGGCAATTAGTTAATTGATTTCCTTTCGTACGTATTGTTCAAATTTTATCAAATGTAAGGGAGAAAAGTTATGAGAATTTTAACAATAAGATCTAGTGCAGAAGGCAGGGGCGGATTTACTTAAGCTCATGGGTGCCACGCCATCCACGAGCTTCGGTAGAAATGCGATGTATATATAGGTGTATACATGTATCATTTGTATAAATAAACGAATGGCACCCACAGAACCAAAAGGCGTTGTGGTGCCACTGGTAGAAGGTGGTACTCCCCGCCTCTCAGACCCCGGATTGAATCTGGATAGCAACATCTTTTTTTTAAAAAAAAAACTTCGCAAGATGAGGAATTCAGCTTCAACAATTCATATTTTGAAGATTATATTTCCTTTTTTCTTTTAAATTCTAGTTGACTTAGTTTTAATTAGTAATTACTTAATCTCATTTTGTAATTTAAATAGAATAATGTTATGTACTTTGTAAATAATATCATAGTAACTTCATCTTTAATTTTTATTTAGATATAATAAAATTATTTTTTCCTAATAAAATAAAAAAAATTCTATTTCTTAATCTTTTTAGAATTGATTAAGTAAATATTTAAAATATCACTTTCTTCCATGAAGTAGATAAAAAATGAAATATGAAATAAGAGTGATGATTAATATTAAAATGATTTGTTTAGTTTGTTAGCAAGGGACATATTTATATATATAAGTAATTTAAAATATGTAAACTCGTCGAGAAATATTATAAATGAATAATATATATTTATAATATTAGTAAAATCATTTTAAAAAAGTTAAGCTTTATGAATTTTGTGTGAAATCAAAACCTAAGGTTGATTTAGTAATCTAAGCAATGTGTCTCTTGGCACCCACAAAGTTCAAATCCTGGATCCGCCTCTGGGCCAGAAGGTGAAACGAAATATCAATCTTCGATCCATACATTTTGATGAAGTTGGAATAAAGATAAGATTAGCGCATAAGCACAGTATAAATTGTATATAAGATCATAAATCGAATGACTTGAAGCACCTATGAAGTATGAACTATTAAAAAATTAAAATAATAGTATTATATAGCACATGAACTCATGTCATAAAAAAGTAGAGTCAATATATTATTAATCATTGGACTTTATATTGGTGGTTTAACATTAATACATAATCTTATTATAACATCTGAGCTTCTAGTACTTGGATGATGAGTATCAGAACCTAAAGATAAGTAAATCAAGAATTGAAGTATTTTTTATTTATACAAAAGTGAAACTAGTCTATGAGATATTGTTCCCTTCTTTATCTCTTTTGAGAGCATTTGTTACAAGAGAAGGAGATGTTACACAAACATAAGACTGATTTAAGTTCATATGTGGATCATTCGTTATCCTTCCGTATTTAGCTAATAAGTTTGCTACTATATTAGCCTCCCTCGAGATGAGCTGATCCTTCCAACGGTAGGATTAGCGACCTGTTATCCGCGTAGATATTGGTGTGTATTAAGAAGAAGGAATCACAGAGTTCATGAAAGAGATAGTACCAACCACTCGTGAAAGGAATTAGGTTTCTGTATGCTGAACCGTAAGCTATAACGTAGAGAACACAATATTTTTCGTAGAAAACTTGCTTGCTCAAGGGAATAAAAATCACGACCTACATTGTGTAAGATTTCAGTAATCAAATTTCATTAAATTCAAGAGCGGTTTCAAATTACAAAGGATAATCTAAAGGAAAGTCTCTAAGAAATCAATTTTCTTTCTTTGTTACAAACCTCACAACTTCAATTTAGGATTTGTTATAATTCAATAATAACCCTAGAACAATATCAATTACATTATAAAGAAAACACATGACTTCATGACTTTGTTATAGTGTTGAACTTGATTCTTGAATATCTTTGTCTATCATCAAAACTTCATACGTCTGAATTTGTGCATTCCATTAATTCAAAATACCAAAAATAAATAATACTGCAGGTTCAAATCATCATCTCCTTTTTGTTTCCTCTGAGATAAGGAAAAAAGGCGCAACCCCTGTAAAAATAATAAAAATAAAATTACAACATCATTTAAATGAATGCAAGTGTAACATATGAATAAATTGTAACAAAATTACTTGAATCTGCAGAAATTGAATGTTGGTTTGATTCCTTGAACAACAAAAATTCCATCTTCATTAATGTCGCAGATGACTTTCGCGTATTTCACTAACTGAATTGGAAGAAAGTAATATCCTGTATAAACACCATCAATATAAATCATTAACAACGTAGACGAGTTGACATCATCATCATCATCATTATCATCAAGAATTGTAGCGTCTGCATGGATCAAATTTTTGGAATTCACTTCCTTCCATCCACCTTCACCTTCAATTCTAATTATGCTTTGAAATTTGTCAGGTCGAGCCGGAGAAACCCAAACTCTGATTTCAATATCATGGTTGCACCTGTTTTCTATAACAGTGAGTTTAGCTCCCATTAATTTGCGTGATCAGTGCTCGTGTGCAGTGTATGCATGTATTTAGTGCTTGTGTAATGGAAGTGAATTATGGAGAGTGAAAACTTTGTTATAATATATATAGGGGTGTAAAATTGACTTAAATATTTTATATAAACTCTAGGACAACTCCCTCCGTCCTTTTTTTACTTATCAAATTTTGATTTGACACATCTATTAAGAAAATATTAATTGTTAGGGAAAATGCACAAGTACACCCTAGATTTTGACCGAAATATCAGAGACACACCTTAACTAAACTAAGGTCCTATTACCCCTGAATTTTTTTAAAAAATATTTTGTGCACCTTTTTGACACTTAAATGGAATTCAAATATCTCCATGCACCTCAATTGTGTGGAGTCACAGAATATGCCATGTAAAACAAAAGGGTATAAAATTACAAAAAAATAAATTTAAGAGGTACTTGTGCATTTTCCTCCATTGTTATAGTAAGTTTAGCCATTTACTCATTACATTTTCCAAATGCATATCAAATAAAAGGTCAAGTGTGAACTTTAAATTTTAACAAAAGAAAATGTCAAATTAATCATAATGAAAATGAAATTTCAAGATAAAGTTTAGGAAACATCCAAGCAACTTAAGCAGTCTCAAAAGAGAGTTTTATCTTACAAAACTAATCATTAGTTTATGCACTTTTATTCATTCTTGTTGTTGAAGCAGTAATTATAAGTTGAATTTTTTTTTGGTCTTGCACATCTTTAATTAGCTTTTATACTTTATGTACGTACACAGTACTCACTATAACGAATTTGATGCTTTAATTTCCTTCTTTAATTTTCCTTGGTCAACAAGCAACAAATATGGAAAAATTAAAGCTTGAACAAGGAAAGAGAATGAGAAAGGATTCTCTTAAAGTTGAGGAAATTACAAAGACATCACATTAGATTCATCAAGTTTTGAAAGAACTAGTAGAGGACTTGAGTTTTATCAATTACATAAAGGTCTCTGTTATAAGCCGCTCTGATGGTATGGTTATTGATTAAAACCTCTTGTAACACATCAGAGTTCACGGGAATCACAACCTTTCTATTGACTTGAGTCGTCACGGCTTGAGCCAATAGTTGAAAAACAATCCTAAATTTTGCGATGTTCGAGAGAACTCGCTTAAATCGTAATAGTTGTTCGAGAGAAACTATTGCCTCTATAGTCTAGCCTACCCATTGAAGTTCAACAATTGCTAGTGAATTACAATTATCCCTATAGTGAAATTAACCTTTAATCGATCACATCCCCGAAAATCCTTCTCTACTTAGCTACCCCATGTTTTCGTAATTGTTGTACTTGTTAATTGACAAGCCTAATTCCCCATCTGACAATTGTTGTCAACTCCTTAATTTACATCGTCTTTATTCGAAAATGTTTACTTTTACAAACGAATAGAGCACAATCTTCACTTAATCTGACTTTAATTGACAATTATAACCTTTAACTTTGAGTATCCACAAGTACTAGGCCTTCAAACTTGTATAAAATTGAACAAATAGACACATGTGCCTTATTGACATAATACATGTTGGATGCCACGTAGGACATAAAACTATCATGTAGAGTATTATGTAAGACGAATGTACCTATTTGTTTAATTTTATACAAATTTAAATATCTACTTGTGCACACCTAAAATAAAAAATTAATTGAAAATAGATAAATTGTAGGTCCAACTTCCAGTAACTATCTCTTTCCGAAATCCTCTAAAAGATAATTTGCGGATGGAGTTATAAGTCATAAGTCATAAGTTGAACAAATAGTCTTATGTTTGCCTTGACCAAAAAAATATATATGAGGATATAACGAAGCCACAAAAGTAAGAGGTAATATCTCAAAATGTCACTAATTTTCAAAATTCCTTTATTTAATAGAGTCATTAAATTTTACTTTATATCAACAAAATCACTCAATTTAGATATTTATATCAATAAAATCACTCAACTTAAATATTTATATCAATAAAATCACTCAACTAAATTTCTTATTAATCTTTTTTATATGACAAATTAATTTATTTTATATCATGTAAATATACGGGATTCACAAATAAATAAAGGAAAAATTACTTAAATACACACCATTTATTATTATATTTTCTTATTTTCTCTACCATTTAAAAAAAATAAAAATTTCTTCTTTTCCTCCCATCATCCCCTTTTTCGGATACATTAATTTGAAATCTAATACCCATGATCTTCCTTTTCTTTTTTCACGCCATAAATCTATCCATAATTACATCGATTAATCTATTTTTGAATTTCAAATCTTTTCTATTTCAATTAATGATTTTAAATTATTCAAGAGGTAGATTTCTTTCCATCAGTTCAATTTAGTTCAATTTCTGATTTATTTTTTAACTTTTTTCATCTTAAAAAATAAAATTACCTCCACCTCCACCCCATTGAAATCTTATTGAACCAGGGCAATGTTAGTTAATCATAACGTCGTTGAAAATTTTTCTCAAAAAATATTTATTTTCTTTTAATGTATCTAATGTTGAAAAACGTCCAAAGAGAAGAAAAATTGGACCTGCCATTGCACGACCATCACTATCAAAGATACAAAATTTTAATATATCTTTTTTATTTTGAGTCTTAAGTTAGTCTTTGTTAGTGTTATAATTGATCTGATACAGCATTGGTATGGTAGTTTTATGCAATGTATCATGTTCATATTTAAGGTAATGATACATAACTCTAATGTTGTTGAATTTTCGAGTAGTGTTTATCATGTTCAATATAAATGTACTTGATACATAAACTTTGTGTTATGTATCTCACACACACACACAAAAAAAGAAGCTATTTGAAATAATTACATGTGTAATGTATTTTTAAATTTTAAATTATAGTATTTCTCAAACAAAATAAGATACATAAATAATAATGTATCATGTACTAATTGTAACGTCTCATAACTCAAAATAACTAAGAATAAGCTAAAAAATTAAAATAATCACTTTTGGAAAGAAAGGGGAAAAATCTGGAAAACAAATCTCAGTTTAAGAAATGAGTTTTGGTCATTTCAAACGGTCATAACTTCTAACTCAGGATTAGTTAGAGGTACTTCTGATATGATTGGAAAATTCATGTAGAGATCTTTCCAACGCCGTCGAGTTTGCGCATTTTTAATATTGTATGAGGGAGATATGCCTATCGGAAATTGGACTGTTGAAGTGAGGAAAGTCCAATTCCAAATTTAAGTAAGGACAAACTAGTTTTATTCGCCCATTTATTTCCTAATTCATTTTAAGGGTATTAGGGGTAAAAATAAGCCTTGAGTCAATTTTGAAAAATCAATTCACGCTTAGGGCTTGGGAGAAAACAGAAGAGAAGAAGTAGAAGAGAGAAAGATCAAGGTTTCGCCAAGAACGCCAAGGAATTGCGAGTGGAAATTCGTCGAGGGAGATCCCTATTAAGATATGTGAGATCTTTCGTGTTGGGTTAATTCATCCGCACACCAATCTTGTTTTAGTTAAGTGATTTTAGAATTGTGTACATGATTAGAAGTGAATTCTTGAAGAATCTTGTCGAATCACTTTTTGGTTGAGTTGTTCGAATGCCCATTGATGTTGATTCGTAATTTCCAAGTTGTTTTTTGGATTAGATCTACTGAGTATTGAAGTATTAGTGATCCTAAGGGTTTGAGAAAAGAACTATGGAGGTTTAGGGGGTTTAGCATTGAAAACGAAGAGGAGAAGTTCGTCAGCCATACATGGGCAGCACCAGGCGCGGCGCACCCCATCTTCGCCAGGGGGCTTAGGGCGGCGCGCCTACAGTGCGCCAGGATGAGGCCTCAGAACAACTGGTCTGGCGCGGCGCACCCCAAACGCGCCCGAATTGGCATTGTTCACCCAAATTTCGTAGTTTAGCTCTTTTAAGTCCTTCTAAGGTATATTAACACCTTTCAATGATTATAATTACTTCAAATGATTTCTTAACACCTAAAAACCATCAAAGAACACAAATCATAACCTTGAATCCATAATCCAATTCAAGGAAAACTAAGATCAAAGTCAAAGAAGTTAAGAGTCAAGTCTAAAGTTAAGAAAGCTAGTCCAAAACAAAGTTCTTAAAGGTTTTCAAGAGTCTTTACTAAACGTTTTAACTTCATTTTAAGGCTCAAGCTTCAAGTTAAAGTAATGAGTAAAGAGTTGAAGTCTTTCCTTAAAGAAATAGAAGGGAACTACGTATTTTCAAAGACTTGATTAAGACTAAGTTCAAAGTTAAGCAAGGAATAAAGAGTTGAGATCATTTCTCAAAAGTTATAAGAGAACTAAGTATTACCTAAAAGTTTATAAATGTTTTCACATTTATGTTAAGATGAAACTAAGACTTCCCAAAAGAGTTTTGAACAAGAAAAGGGAATATTGATTTCAAGAGAGCTTTTTAAAAGCCACGTGTTGAGTAATTATCTCAACACAAAGAAAGGAAGTTGTTTTAAGAGCATGAGCTAAACTACATTTTGGGAGTAGTATTGAGCACCGATTGGGGATGAGAGTTCACAATTAACTAAAGTCTCCATGAAAACCATGTAGTGATCATGGGTATTACGGGTCATACTTTTTAGATGATTACGTAAGTTAAGCTAGTGGATCCACTAAGTTAAGTAAGGTCATATACCGATGGCAAGATATAGGATAGTCCTTGGCAACGTGAGGTAAAACGTTGTACCATCACTTAGACTCGTAGTGATTGTTGTTGTTTAGAGAATCTCCCACAGAAACTATATTACTTTCATATATAAGTAAAGTTGAATTTGTTATTGCATTTTATTTAACGAACTAAATTGTTTACACTATTTTACAAGCTTTATGTATATTGCATATGGCATATTATTTTATATTAAGTTCAGTATTTCATGAGTTGAGCAGAGTCAAGGTATGTGTTTCTTCTTACTCTTTTCAAGCTTAAGTTTTGTTAGCTTTCCAACTCGCATACTCGTACATTAAATGTATTGATGCCAGTTGAGCAAACCAGACTGAAGACAGTAGAGAAAGACTTTTTATTACGTTATCTAGTATCGTATCATGATGCAGACGCAGGTATCCAGGATCAGCATACAGCGCCTCGTTGATCCAGTTTGAGCACTCAGAGTCAGTGGTGAGCCTCCTTGCATTCCGGAGGACTCTTTTATTCTAGTTTTTACTTATAGGATGTTGTGGGGTTTGTCCCAACATCCATCTTAGTATGATAGAGGCTTCATAGAGAGATAGTCAGTCAGATAGTTCAGTTTGAGTCTCTCCTTATTTACAGATATTTATCATGAGACTGAAGTGTCCATTTGGACAAGTATTTTATTTTAAGTAATTCTTTTGAGAATGTTTATGTTTTATGTTGAGCTAAGTCTTCCGTTGAGTTAAGTAAGTCATACCAAGGGTTTGCTCAAGGTCAGCAATGGTTATTGGGTGTTGGCCACGTCCAGGGTGTAGGCTCGGGGCCTGACACTAATTTTTAGTTATGATACTTAAATTCAAATTTATACTATATGTATCTGATACATAACAATTACCAAATAATAATCGATCTCAAACCTAAATTCTTATGGGCAACACTTTCTTATTTAATGTATCTAGTAGAAATACAACACTTATTAATTAAATTGAAAGGATCTTCATGATATATCTTCTCAAAAAAATTATAATTTTGAATCAAAATTGAAAGGATCTTCAATAAACTAGGAGAATAATTTTGAAACTCAAATTTTCAACAATTTTGAATAAAAAATGGAACAATCTTCAATGAACTAGGAGTAGAATTTTGAATCTCAAAATTTTCGATAATCTTGAATCAAAATCGAAAGGATATTCGATGAACTTGAAGATTCACAAAAGAAATCGTTTGTCCAACAATAATTTCATCATTTTTTGTGTCCTTCATAACTCACCCTGCTTATTCAAAATTTCGATAGAAATTTTTATGAACAAGAAGAAATATAATTTTTGAATTTTTTTATTAGTTACACTATATATGATTGAATTTTTTATAATAATTTGGAATGGAATAACACAATTAGGGGTGTCAAAAATAACCCAAACATAGGTAACCCGCTCAACTCGTCTAGAATTTTAAGGGTTGGGTTCAAGATAATTGAATTGAGTTCAACTCAACCCATTCAAGCATAACACATTCGAAGGGAATCCTCAACTGAGCCCAATTCAATCTCCAATTTCAACCCGCTTAAATTTTTTTTATTATGATGTGTTCCTATATCCAAAGTATGAATTATTATCTATTTAACATCTTTTATGGTTTATTCATCTATTTGTTACTTTTTTTAAAAAAAAAAATCTTGAGCTGAAATTCAAATTGTGATTATAAAAGTTAAATATCAATATGTTAAATTTTGATATTAATCGGATCAAATTGGGCAGGTCAAGACCCAACACGTTTTTCAGCCCATTTGAGCCCAAAGTAAACTTGGGCGGTTCAAGACCCAACCCGACTTCTACGTCAACCCATTTTATATTCTCAATTTCAACCCAACCCGCCCATTTGACACCCCTAAACACAATTTACGGAATCTTAATTTGATTTTCCGTTTTTTCCCTTAATCAGTGCAATAGATGAATAATATGAGATCTTAATTTAATTTTTCAGCTTATTTTTTCTTAATAAATGCAATAGCTTGATACATAATATATCAACATGGATCCTTAATTATGTATTTGAAATGCCTAAAAAATTATGAGATTTGTGTAATTAGAAAAATAATAGGAATAAAAAGTAATTTAAATTTTACACTATAAAATTTATGTAAGTTATACATAAATAAATAAAATCGAATTCGTAATTTGAAATAATTTTTATGTAGGATCTCTTGGTCTTGATTTTAAAGCATAAAAGAATAGTTTTCTTTTGAAAGGATTTTTTTGATCTTTGACCAAACATTACTGTTGCCATTTTAACATCGATAAGATTTTTTTTTAACAACGATAGGATCTTTTTTTAAAAAATAAATTAATTAATCAAATATCATTCAATATTATTTAATTATTTTTAAAAAAAAGAAAAACCTTCTAAGATAAGTAGATAAATTGAATTCCACCATTAAATTAACATTAATTAATAGAGCATGAGTTGCAGTGAACAAAGCTGGCATAGTTTCAGTTTGAGCAAAATCGAGAGTACTTAATAATTTTCATTTGAATTTTTAAATTATGAATTTGATTTTATTTATCTTGTGTAGTCTATATTTATATGGTATAAAAAATATATTTTGACATGTAGAACAAATAAATCAAAATATAGCTAGTGTATTTATTTTACATTATTAGTTTGTCATTCTATGCAATTATCCCTTGAATTTATGTCTTATGTTATTTTTAAAAAAATCCTTACTAACATAGTCATTTGTAAGATGATTTTAGCTAAATAGTTTTATTTTTTTTAATCTAAATTGATGTGTTTAGCCGAACACCTTCATATCAATTGAAATAATAAATAGTGTATATTTAACTAAATGAATTAATAAAAAGAATAATCGGTTAATTAAAATAACTCAAAAGTATGTCATACTTCTTTTTTTTTCTTCCAATTATACAGTTTAAGAAAGCAGAAGAAAAAATGAATTCAACGTTTTCATACAAAATTAACGTGTCTATTTTATTTCAATTCAATATGATGCCCAATGAATTAGTTATTTAGTTAGTCGGTAATAAGTTACCAAATTAATTTTTATTACAAATTAACGTGTCTATTTTATTAGTTATTTAGTTAGTCGTTAATAAGTTATCACATTAATAGGGAGGTTTTTCCTATATTGATTCGGCTTAGGACTACTAATCCTAATTAGTTATAATTAAGCGGATTTTTTTTGTTAACTTTGCAAAAAAATTTAGAAACTGTGTCTATTTCATAAGTTAGTCGGTAATAAGTTACCAAAATTAATCAGGAGTTTTTTTTTTATATAGGTTAGATTTTTTTGTAATTTTGCGAAGAAATTTAGGAACTGTTAGCATAGGACTAGGAAATTACGATGGCGGAAGAACACGAAATTGAAGAAGGAGAAATATATGACGATTCTCATATAAACATTGATGCTAAGATTCAAAGTGTTTTGGGCAATTATACGAAAGATTTTGAAGGAACTGTTTCTGCTGAGAATTTGGGGCCAAAATTTGGTGTTTATGGTTCGTTTTTGGCGAGTGATCAACTTGTAATTCAACCACACATATCTCAAAAACTCCTTTCCCCTACCCCTGTTTCTTCTCACAAACCCATTAGGATTAGGATTAAGCTTCGTTCTGGTAATACTGCTGCCCCGAAGAGTAGTGATTCACACACGGCTTCTGATAAGACACAATGCCCGGAACTGACCACTTCTGGGGATGAGTCACCACTTGCTCCATTCATTATACAAGAAGATTGGATTCGTTGCTCTACATGTCGGAAGCGGAGGCTACTTCCGTATGGAACAAAACCCGATCAACTGTCTCAGAGTTGGTTCTGCACTATGTTAGACTGGCTTCCTGGCATGAACTGTTGTGACATTAGTGAGGACGATACCACAAGTGCTCTACACGCCCTCTACCGTTCTCTCATCCAAAGTAACTTTCAAAATTGTGGTGCTAAAGGTACTTCAATTGATTTAAAAGCACACAACGGGAGGGAAGTTTCTGTAAAGAAAAGAAAATCAAGGGAACAAGACTATTTAGGTAATGAATTGGGTGAAAGTGATGCCAATGCTTTTGAGAGTAAATTCAGGAAACAGAAGAAGCCGAAGGTGATTCAGACTGAAAAAAAGAAGTCCAGTAGAAGCAAGGGTGAAGGGAAATCGACAAGTAGAGATAGAGAAATTAAGGATTCTGCTCCTATAGAGAGAGAACAGCAGGCAAACAAGTATGGAGTAAAGCAACAGTCTCAAGCAGAATGTGGCATGATGCGCAAACCAGTTTACAAGAAGGCCATTGGATATGGGAAGGTTGCGAGGCCCTACATTGCATTTTGGTAGAGGAATTATTGTATAAGCAGTCATTAGTTCTTGTTTTCTTGTTTCCTGTTAAATTTGTTCGTATGTTGAAAGTATATGACAACAAGCAACTGATGATTTTGCTTCACTTACTTTATGTACTTTGAAGATTACTTAAGGCTTCTAATCCCAATTGCATACCCTCAGCTACTATATTAATTAAATATCCAACTTCTAAGTCTTTCAATGCTATTTATGTAAATCTATTTTGGTGTTAAGGGTTGGATCTCGAGCCACAAATTCCTTTGTAATATTCTAACAATTTCAGAGCTTCATTATAATAGATCATAAGGATTATAAAATGACTTATATGGTTATTTGCTTAATATGAGGGATGGGTCTTATTTTGTTACTCTTTTTCAATGCTAACTTTACATTCCCCTACCTAAAGAAATCAGTATTCCGTATCTATCTTGTTGCACCTAGTAAAGACTATCCACTGATGATAAGAAGACAAATATCATAACAGTAGGTAATTTTCAAAATGTAACTTCTAATAAACTAACATTCTAGTATAAAGTAAAAATTATACTTAGTTGTCAACTTGTCATCATAGTAGAATTATTGTTGGGTTTAGGGTTTAAGATATGATAAAGGACTGGGATTTATGGATTTCCAAAGTCAATCTGATGGACTAAGCTAACTGACCTACCTAACTAAATAATTTTCAACATTCACACGAAAGTACTCACAGCAAGCATTATGACTCGAGGCTTTACTACAAGTAGAATATGATAAATCACACCACAAAGGAAGAAAAAACCTGGACTTAAAGAGAGAAGCTAGCATACCCTTGGTGCAATGACAATAGTACAGAAGAGAATTGTCAAGCTCTCCCCAAATTTTGAATACCAAATGATGGATAATTAACTTCACACTCTGCCAAAATGACATACGTTGCTAGCAGCAGCTGGATAGGATGCATTGGCTCGTGAAAAGGGTATGGAAGGGTAGCCAAGGGTATGGCTTAAGGATTGAAGTAGGTTGAGAACCATGAGCACTAAGATTAGTGGAGAGAGTTAACCATGAGGAGCGCAAGCTGGATCCGGATGGAGGGCAAGATATTTTGATTTTATAACCTCCTCTTCTTTTTGGAGATAAAGATTCTAATACATCTGATTATTACGTTATCCATGGTAAACATACATCACAGTGAAGCAGTGAGTGAATCTGGCATCCTACAAGAGTGCCAAAGTGTCCATTATACTTAAACAAACATTACAATAAGAAGCCTCTTCATCAATCAATTTACTTTCCCCTTGCTAATCGAATTGCCTCAACTGATATCCGTCTAAATTGGTTAATGACAAATATCAAAGATCTATCCTAATTATCAATTGACCCAGCAGGAATCATAACAAGTTTTTCTTAGGAGATGCCTAATAACTTTGTGCAATTGTCCTAACAAAACCTATATAAAAAAAATAACTTACAAGACGACAGTCAGGATACCTAAATATTCTTATACCAAATTCTATCATGGAAATATGAGGCAATTATAACACCAATTCGTTCACGTATATTACTATCTTAAATCCACCCACCTTTATGTATGTATATGTGTAGGTATATATACACAAACAGGCACACACTCAGAGATTCAAACATTCATAACAAGGCCCAAAATTGTTAGCACATGCCTCAAATGCAAAGAATAGTACATCTTTAATAAATCAAAGACCATTGACAAACCACATAACTGCTGAAACTTCAACACATCTAGGCCTGCACAAAGTTGAACACTGCTATATGTTTCCATTTTCTCGTCCAACACACCTCCACATACCAGATCTTCTTAATATTGATTAAATAAAAAGCATAGTTTTCACCAATAAATCTCAACAGCACTCACTCACAAACAGTAAAATGTGTTAACATAATATCAAATTGAACAGCATAGGCTCAAAGCAGAAGCAAATAATACTCAATCCAATATCTAATAGAGTAATAGTAATGAAATGTCTACCTGCAATACTCTGCAAAAGTTGGAGATTTTGCTACGAACTGGACATGAAAAAAAACGCCCCAATAAGCCTTTGATGACTAGATCTTCCATTATCCTGTCACAGATGACTCTCATCCTACCACATTGAATTCAAATTAATTAGATTTAGAGAAAGTGTGGTTCCATAAAAGGGCGAAAGTCATCTGCGACAGGACTACCGGAAGATGTGAACATCAAAGGCGTCGGAGCGATTTGGAGGAACCTGAAACTTGCCGGAAGAGAATTTGTAGGGTTAGTAAAGACAAAGAGTACTCACTACTCAAACAATCCCTTGGAGGTTACCGAAAAGAAGAAACAAACGCACTTTTACTGAATAAAGGGCAAAAAAAGAAGAACGCGTCCTTTTCTTACCTTCTTTTGCTTCTCTCTTTGGATTTATCGGGCCCATTCACTTTTTTCTTTTAAGAAAAATGTTAGTAGCAAAATATTAATTCAAATTGTATACTCTCTCTTCTCCCATATTGTGCTCGCATTTTTTTAGATCTTGCTTATCTTTTTAATTTTATACAAAATACAAATGTATATATTTTAATTGTGTTTATATAAAGCGAGAGAAAATTATATATATAAATATAAATATATATTTTTGCCCTATATATAAACTTGTGATATACAAATACGATCTTTGTTCCCTACCAAGTTTTCTTTTATTTTTCTCTCTTTCTTACTTTATACAAACACGGATTATACGATTGATCTTTTGTATATGTATATCGAAACAGAAACATATTATACCACTGTTTTGTTTGTATATGTATAGTGTTATATACATATATATGTTTGTTATGCAACACAATTATGTAAACTATAGTTATAATATACAAATATGTTTTTTATGTTTGATATATGTGAATGTTGATTTTATTTTATTTGGTTATAGAATAAAGACATATATTTAATGTATATCTTTAGGCGGATACAAAGGAATATTTATTAAAATTTCATGCTTACGAAGAAAAGGAATTAAACAATTCATGAAAGATATAGTGCCAACTACTTGTGAGAGGAATTAGATTTCTGTATGCTGATCCGTAAGCTATAACATAAAGAACACAATTATTTTCGTGAAAAACTTGCTTGCTCAAGGGAACAAAAATCACGACTTACATGGTGTAGAATTTCAGCAATCAAATTTCATTAAATTCAAGAGCGGTTTCAAATTACAAAGGATAATCTAAAGGAAAGTCTCCAAGAAGATTCTTTTCTTCTTGTTACAAACCTCACGGCTTCAATTAAAAACTTCAATTTAGGATTTGTTATAATTCAATAATAACCCTAGAACAATATCAATTACATCATAACGAAAACACATGACTTCATGACTTCGTTATAGTGTTGAACTTGATTCTTGAATATCTTTGTCTATCATCAATACTTCATACTTTTGAATTTGTGCAAAATAACAAACTTGAATATTGCAAGTTCAAATCATCTCCTTTTTTCTCCCTCTAAGATAAGGGAAATAGGCACAACCCCTGTAAAAAATAAATAATGTTCCATAAATAAATCAATTAAAACTTTACTGAATACAAGTGCAACATTTGAAGTTGTAACAAAATTACTTGAATCTGCAGAAATTGAATGTTGGTTTGATTCCTTGAACAACAAAAAGTCCATCTTCAATAATGTCGCAGATGACTTTCGCGTATTTCACTAAGTGAATTGGAAGAAAGTAATTTCCTGTATAAACACCATCAATATAAATCATTAACAACGTACACGATTTGATATCATCATCATCATTATCATCAAGAATCGTAGCGTCTGCATGGATGAAATTTTTGGAATTCACTTCCTTCCATCCACCTTCACCATCAATTCTAATTATGCTTTGAAATTTGTCAGGTCGAGCCGGAGAAACCCAAACTCTGATTTCAATATCATGGTGGCACCTGTTTTCTATAACAGTGAGTTTAGCTCCCATTAATTTGCGTGATCAGTGCCCGTGTGCAGTGTATGTATAGTGCTTGTGCAATGGAAATGAATTATGGAGAGTGAAAACTTTGTTATAATATATATAGGGGTGTAAAATTGACTTAAGTATTTGATATGAACTCTAGGACTACTCCCTCGGTTCTTTTTTTAAATATTATTTATCATGATTTTTGGAGAATACGAAATCAACTTAAAAATTCATGTCCAAACGCTGATTCCATCTCACGATTCTATATCATGATATGGTATCGCATGGGCAAATGCCTAATATTAATAAATTGAAGGTATAATATCTAAAACAAAAATTGTCCTTTCTTAATTTGTAAAAAATGACAAATAAAATGGAAAAAAAAAAGGACAAGTAAAAAGCAAATGAGGGAATATAAGATACGCGTATAAAAAAAAACACTTATCGTATGAAAGGTCAAGTATCTACTTTAAATTTTAACAAAAGAACATGTCAAATTAATCATAATGGAAATGAAATTTCAAGATAACGTTTAGGAAACATCCTAGCAGTGATTTATCTTACAAAACTAATCATTAGTTTTGCACTTTTTTTCATTCTTGTTGTTGAAGCAGCAACTCAGCATATTTATAAGGCAAAGAGTAAGTTGAAAATTTTGCTCTTCCATATCTTTAATTTGCTTTTATAATTTTTGTACGTACAACAGTACTCACTTTAACTAATTTGATGCTTTAATTTCCTTCATCAATTTTCCTTGGTCAACAAGCAACAAATATGGAAAAATTAAAGCTTGAATAGAATGAGAAAATGATTCTGATCTTAGAGTTGAGGAATTACAAGGACATCACATTAGATTCATCATGTAAGGATACAGCATATGGTTATTAAGCATATATACTATTAACGTAAATGACAACCTTTATATTACCTGGGCATTATAAATTCAATATTGATCATGATTTTATTTCTTAGGTGTAAGGATATTAAGATTACCAAGGATCATGAATCTAATAGGTGTATAATTCGTAAAGGCATAATACATGCACATAATTTTTAACTTTGCTTCAACTGACAATCATAACTTTAACTTGTAGTGTGCATAAGTACTAGTCTTTAAACTTGTCTAAAATTGAACAAATAGACACATGTGTCCTATGTGACATAATACATGTAGGATGCGAAGTAGAACACAAAATTGTTATGTAGGACGAATATATCTATTTGTTTAATTAAGTGTCTACTTATGCACATCCAAAAGTTGAAGTTCATATCAATGAGCTAGCAGAGAAAGATCCTTGAGTTGGTTGTAAAGCCAGATATGTTGTTTGGCAAGCGTGGACCTTGAATCTTGATCTTGCTCAAGTTTTGATGAAATTGCCAAACACCAAGTGTATTGTGATTTGTTTTACATGAACTATTAACATATCATGTCCTTGTCTTGGAAATGTTCATGTTTGTTTTCATCACATTAATTGACAGGTGGAGATGGGCGGATGCAAAGGTCCCATCACAATCTTCATTGTTGAGCCATTCATCCCCCACAATGAAGAGTTTTATCTTAATATTGTCTTGGAGATCGCTTGGTTGCAGCAAGCGTAAGCTTATTCTGAATCAACGAAGAGAACTGGGACAAGGTATGTGAGTCAAAATTGTAGGCATGTTAAGTCCAACACCGTTTTATTAATATATCAATCTAACATATAGTCCAGGTTAAGACCATCGGGACTTCTATTACATCAGATACAGTCAAGATCGACCATAACTTGAAAACATTTTTGTGATTGAAGAATGGGAACTCCGGCCATAGAAATAAATCGAAACAAGTTGTTGAAACAAAAATATCAATTGAAGTAAAATGGAACACAATCTTGAGAAAAATTATTAGTCTTGATATGTAGGAAGCACGTTTTATTGAATTGGAAACAAGTAGGAAAGGCAGAGGTTAGTAGCGAG
Source organism: Solanum lycopersicoides (assembly GCA_022817965.1). Taxonomy (NCBI): domain Eukaryota; kingdom Viridiplantae; phylum Streptophyta; class Magnoliopsida; order Solanales; family Solanaceae; genus Solanum; species Solanum lycopersicoides. Next base: position 74,451,195 of record CM040625.1, on the reverse strand, counting down.
CGCCTTCAATTTTTCTCAATTTTCCATTTGCTATGTTGAATCAGAAACGAATAGGAAATGCATTTAACAGAGTATATCAGTATTGTTCCCCGCTGAACTATGGACAGCTCCAAACTACACTTTCCATAATCTTCCATATGTTATTCTCTACCAAATTAACCAAGAGGCTTTTCCTATATTGATTTGGCTTACCAGTACTAATTTGTTATATAATTGAACGGTATTTTTTTGGTAACTTTGCAAACAGAAAACGAAATTGAAGAAGGAGAAATATATGATGATTTAGCTTACAGTTATAGTGATGTGAAAATTCCAATGGAAGAAGACGAAGGAGAAGGAGAAGGAGAAATATGTGATAATTTTCATGTAGACATTGATGTCAAGATTCAAACTGTTTTGGGCGATTATATGAAAGATTTTGAAGGAGCTGTTTCTGTTGAGAATTTGGGACCAAACTTTGGTGTTTATGGTTCGTTTTTGGCGAGTGATCAACTTGTAATTCAACCACACATATCTCAAAAACTTCTTTCCCCTGCCCCTGATTCTTCTCACAAACCCATTACGATTAGGATTAAGTTTCGTTCTTCTGATAATACTGCTGCCCCAAAGAGTAGTGATTTACACACTGCCCCGAACTGACAACTTCTGGGGATAAGCCACCAGTTGCTCCATTCATTATACAAGGAGATTCGATTCGTTGTTCTAAGGGTACTTCAACTGATGTAAAAGCACATAACAGAAGGGAGGTTTCTGTGAAGAAAAGAAAATCGAGGGAACAAGACTATTTAGGTAATGAATTGGGTGAAAGTGATGCCAATGCTTTAGCTACAGGAAATTGAGAAAACAGAAGAAGTCGAAGGTGATTCAGACTGAAAAAAAGAAGCCCAGTAGAAGTCTAAGGTGATTCAGTATTATGTATCTATCTTGTGTTGCAACTTGGTTTGTGTGGATATTGGTTTTGACTTTCAAATTGTTCCGTTTCATTTGTGAATCTGAGTTGTAAGGAGAAGTGAAATAACAAATTCAGTCGTCGAATGGGCATCAATTGTTCTTTTCCAGGTTATGCAGTTAATGTTGTATTGTAGTTTCATGAATACTTTTAGAACAAAATGTGATATTATATGAACTAATATCATAACCATAGTTAAGTCAAAACGGTATTAGAAAACTACCCTCCAAGTTTGGTAAGAACAAAATTTTTCTACAAATTTTGATATTCATAATATATTTTTTTATAGATTGAACTCTCAAACAATGAAGTAACTACAGCCACCCTAGGGTGTACTATTGGACACTCTTCGGCGGAAAATTACGTTATATATATATGTCAACGAAGTAAGATTCCCCTTATCTATTAATATTAACTTCATCTCATATATTTCGATTTGAATATTAAAGTTATAGAACATGAAACGTTTATATTTAATATGATAAATAATAATCTGTAAAAATATTATACCTTTAAAACAATGTTTTCTTTTATTTCAGAAAAAAGATTAAAGAATATTCTAAAAAAATATATTTCTTTCCCCCTTCAAACGGAATAGCCACAATTTCTCCTTAAAATTTTGGTATTTCACCATTAATTCTAATAATCTCTCGTCCTTTCATTTTCCTGCACTGTTATGTTATGGTTTTTGCTAACATTGATAATTCTTCATCTTTGTTGCTCTAACATATAATATTTAAATAACAAAGTTTACTAGTACAAAAAATGATTTAATTTAATATTAAATATAAAATATAAGATGAAATCAATAATACCAATGAATATTAAAATTTATAGAAAATATATTTTTCTTATTAAATTTAAAGAATAGTTTTCTAAAATTAGTTTTCTAGAATATTTGCCTCATCCAAATAATTACAAAATAGAAAGAAAGGATATGGAGGGGAGTCGAATCACCATATATTCAAATTTCAAGAGGTCCCAAAGTATTACGTCTTCAAAACTTAATGTGTCCTATTTAGGGGTATATGACCGTGTTAGTTTGGGTTTTTCAAATATTAAATCAAACTATTTGTATAAAAAATTTAAATTATAAACCAAACCAAACTAATAAAATTTGGATTTTTTGGAGTTTTTCAATCTCGAGTTGGTTCGGATTTTTCAAATACCAAATCAAACCATTGTGTCGAATTTTTTAAATTTATAAATCAAACCAAATAATAAACCTCGATTTTTTTTTCCAGATTTTTGGATTTTTTCGGTAAAGTTTGAATACAAACATATAATTAACTTGTGTTTCAAATATCAACAAAAATACATTATCTAAGATGTTTCTTAAAAAAACAACACAAAATATGAGATGAGTATTGATGGCACAAAAATATTCAATTAAAAATAATCATCATCATATAAAATAAATATTGTAAAATCATAATGAAAATGATCATAATTTAAAAGTACTAAATCATGCTAAAATAAGTTTAATAATTATTAGTTACATTACTAAATATTTAAGGAAAATTAAAATTAGATTATGTATTTTAATTATCTAAATAACTAAAGAACAAATATTCAATATTATTGTCATTCTTAGTGTTGAATTGATTTTCTTTTTGCATTAGTATTAATTTGATTTTGATTTAAGTTTTATTATAATTATCAACATCTATGAACTACAATCTTTATTGGACCATTCCGAATTCTAAGTTTTAAAATTGAAATAATATATTAAAAGATAAAACTATGAAACAATATAAGAAATATTTTAAAATTATATCAAAGTAAATATTTTTATGTGTTAAATAAATTTTAAAATAACATATATAATATCGGGTTGGTTTGGACTCAGTTGATTTTTTTTTAGTTAAACCAAGTCAACCCAAATATAGTCAGATTTTTTTCCAATACCAAATCAAAAACCATACCATTAATCGAATTGTTTTTCTAAATTGATTCAATTTATAATTTGGTTCAATTTTCAATTCGTTTTTGTACGTCTCTAGTCCTATTCTTCCTGGAAGGATGTGATCCAATCTATAAAGATACAATCATTTGTTCATTTTCTATAAAATTAATTTAATAAAATACGCATTAAATTAAAAATGTGTCCAAATCAAGGAAGGCAAGTAATATAGAAAGTAGAAATACTTGGAATTTTCACTTGTGTAAAAGTCGACAACGAGTTGAACCTCATTCCACTACTACGTTCGGATGTGTTTTTTAAAAAAAGAAAATTGTACGGAATAACGAATATTTAAATCACATTAAATATTATAACTATTATTTGAAAATTTTAATTTACAGTTATAGTTTTATCTAATTTTGTTATTCGCCTAATTGGTATTATTCGTCTGATTTGTATAAATTTAGAATTTGTATAATTTAATTTCTGATCGTCTAAATTCAGAATTTGTATAATTCGACTGCTGATTGTATAAATCTAAAATTTTGTATATGCTCACCCTAGCGATTTGTATACGATTTATAAAAAAATGATAATAAGTTACTATGTTGTATATAGGCAAATGAAATATACAAATAGAGTTCTGTAAAAATTATAAATGTATAAATACATGCATAATTGGTATATACTAACTTACCCTATTTGTGTCTTGCAAGCAAAATATACAAACGGACAGAAATATATAAATTGCAGCTTCCATAACAAACAAAACTATCGCTATGAAACACAATTATTAAAACTATAGAGCCTTATTTTTATTATTTTATTTTTTGGTTAAAATAGGATATTTTTTTACATATATTAGATTGTTTCATTACAAACTTGAGGGGCATTCCCCACCTGAATAATAGTTGCCATGGTATGACCATTTTGTCCTCCATTATGGCTAGATATAGATTTTAAAAAAAGTTCCAACATGTCTGCATCTACTGTCCTAGTGGCACACATAGTCAAAAAGTGGGGGTGGGGACTTGGGGGGGGGGTGCTTTTCATTTATAGAGCGTTTGCTATTTCTAAATCTTTTATTAAAAAAATTATCATGTCAAAGTAACCCAAAAAAAGAAGAAATTATTTATTCAAATACCAATTTGACTAATTTCTGAACCAAAAACGCTTACAAAAATGATATTATATAACACAAACATATTCAATCTCATAATGCAGTATTAAAAAATAACAAGGTAGATAAAATGACTAAAATTCAAAAAAAAAGAAAAGAGTGTATTATTTGGTCTTAGAACAGTCAACATGTGGACTAATCTTGAAAGGAACATTGGCCTTACATATTCCAGGGAGTTTAGCAGCACGGCTGACTGGACCTGGGGTAGCCCTAGAAACAACGCTCTTTATGCATTTGCAAGCGCTCTGGCGGTCAGCTATTGTACGTGCACCATTGAGAAGAGATTTAATCTCATTACAATACTCTAATGGCACACTTAATCCACCACCTAACACGTAACCAAGACATGGTTCGAGGATTGTATACACCGTGTTGCATGTAAGAGTTGCATCCTGAGAAGTCGTGGCCGTAATTGTAGCCATGACCACCGTGATGCAAATGAGAAGCATAGGAAATAGTTGCTTGTTTAGCATTATTGTGGAAATGGCCATCGATTTGTAATTTGGTTATCAATCAATGTAGACACCAAAGATGTGATAATTGACGAGTTAAGTTGGGCCATATATATCAAGATACCAAAGGTTTTTGGCCCACATGTGAAGTACGAAACTAGTTCATATATAAAGTAGGTTTCATATTAGACGGCTCGATTTTCATAGAATCATTCTTTTAACAATAAAATAGTAAAACATGATAAATACAAAAATATGAAATTAATATATCTATCTATATATATATATATATATTTTATTTTATTTTTCACCTGATATCCGGACTCACACCGGAAGTCTAAATCTAGACTCACGCTGAGAAGTCTCACACACTCTTTGATAAAGATGATTCCGTATTTAGAGGGACTCAAACTCATAATCTCTGATTAAAAATGAAAGAACACTTGCTACTCAACCACAATTTTTATATTGCCAAATTAAGCCTTTATATATCATCAACTATGTACCCTTTAACCCCCAATGCATATCCAAAAAATGCTACAAAACAAAGTTCAAGTCACTTTTAAAAACTATTGGTGATGATATAAATTATTAACTCATAAAAATGCTTGGCAGCAAGACTTGTGGAAAAAAGAAAATTTGTGGTGGAGATATTTTTGTTCTTCTTTTCTTGGAAGAAAGATTTGATTTTGCTAAAAATATCACATAGACGTTTAAAGGCAAAAAGTTTGGTCAATGTGACTATGTGAGCGAACACATGTATTTATTTACGGAATATTTGACGAATTTGATGAGAAACGTGTTTTGTCTTGGCAAAAATTAAAAAAATCTATAATATTTTTTTTATTTTAAAATAAATTAATTTTTTTTTCTTAAAAGATATTAGTTAAAAGGGTATAAATATTAAAAATAAAATAAAATAACATAGTATAAAATATGTTATTTTACTATTTTAGCTAAAAGGATTTTTCCATATAATAATAAATCGAACCTACTCAATTTTTGTATATAGTATGATGGTTGATCATTCGTGGCTAATTGTAGCCATGCTCTTTTATATTTTTTTGTCTTTTTTCAAAAAATTGATTTCAAATTAAATTTAAGTGTCTTGTATTTAAAATAAGTTAATTTTGGATCGATATTAAAAAATAATTTTTATTTTTTTTTGTTTGAGAAGGGGGGGGGGAGCTAGTTTAGTGTTAGAGATAAAAATATATTTAAAATTTAAAAAATAAGAAAATTTAAAATTTTAATTTATTTATTTATTGAATGGGGAGGGTCGGGTAGGGGCATGAGTAGGGATAAGATTAAAAATAACATTTTAATATTTTCCGAACATCGCGCGAGTATGTATACTAGCTATATATACATATATATTAAGGGTGTGTTTGGTATGAAGGAAAATGTTTCTTGGAAAACAAGTGGTTTGGTTGCTGATCGAGTAGAAAATAGTTTTAAATGTTTGGTTGGTGAATGAATTTTTTTCCCCATAAAATATCTTTTATTTTTCACTTAAAGTTATAAAATACTCTTTAGGAAAAAAACTTTTAACCCTAAATCAACCCCAATAATCTATCTAGGACTCGGCCCTAACACCCGAACTAGGACACGACCTTGACAGTTCAAAATCCAAACCATAGATCTAACCTAGGACCCGAGCCAGACTTTCGACCCTGAAATATTTTTCAAAAATAATTCTTTTAAAAATAAAATAAAATTTGACAGGGGTGGCCCGGGAGTGGGGGGGGGGTACTGGTTTGGGAGTAGGGGTAAAAAAAATATTGTAATTTAAGAATGAAGTAGAGGTTTTGAAAATGTTTTCCTTAATTTTTTTAAGGGAAAATATTTTTCTTAAATTTGAGGAAAATTGACTTGAGAAACATTTTCCAAATCATTTAAGTCAATCATATAGAAACATTAAAAAACATTTTTCAGAAAATATTTTCATTCGTACCGAACGAACCCTAAGTGTACTTCTTACATAGTATTGAGTAATATCACAATATTGCATTACTATTTATATAAGTTGTGTATGTTTTAATTTGGCAGCAATGTGGCAAAGTCCTCCTTCAAGCAACTTATTGAATTGAATCTAATGGAGGCAAAAATGGTTTTGGAGGTTATTGGGCTAAAAAGTTACATTGATGAAATCTTGAATTCCAATTTTTGTGTGTCAAGATTTACTAATTACAAGGTAATTATAGGTGAAGATGAGAATAAATCGGAATCACCTCCCCACACAGATATATAGTAGCTACTTGACTATAATTAAACAAAATCAAAATGGATTGCAAATTCTCTACAAAAAGGGAGAGTGGATAGAGCTCAATAATACTTCACTAAATTCCTAAATTATTAGATGCTTTCATGGTAAGTTAAGATAAAAAAAAATACACCTAAATTATTTGTTTATGTGTATTTTTAACGCTTACTCTTTATTATTTTGTGTGGGGGATGGGTTGTTGCTATAAAGGAGCCCCATAAAAGAAATAGAGATTTTTTTTTGTATGATTAATTATTCAAGCCCAACTAGAAGCTAAGATCAGAGCAGTTTTGAAGCAACAATAAAATAAAATTACTTGTATGTGAGTTATAGATTACTATGTGGGCTCGATCACGAAATCACTAATATTTATATTAAATTAAATAGTTTTCCTAACATCCCTTGAGGTGCTGCCCTTTTTCGGTGAAAGAAATTAGTAATGCTTTTTATGTATTGATATTGTGGATTTACAGGCATGGATAAATGATAGTTTGGCATCTGCTGAACACAAAGTAGTAACAACAAAAGACAAAGATAGATTCTCTATTCAATTGTTTTCCTTACCAAATCTAGATTATACTGTGAAGGCCCCAAATGAATTAGTGGATGAAGACCACCCTTTTAATTTACTCTTCAAGCCTTTTAACTTGCTTGAATCTCATAAATACATTATGTTAGGTGCTAAAAATGGATTTAATCTCAAGAATAATTGTGGTCTTTAAAAATTTAGTAGGTTATGAAAATTTATTTATGTGTATCTTTTTTATGAATACAATGTATCGTATGTATGGGTGGTTGAATATTTAAATTTATATTTGTATGGTTATTGCATATGATTTCATAATGTATTGTATTGTGTTACGTTGTATTGTGTTGTATTGTATTGTACTGTATTATTTTTATTAAAAAATGTATGAGTGGTTTTTATATATTTTGAATTTATGTATCGATTGTCAGTACTGCATATGATTTCATAATATATTGTATTGTGTTGTGTTGTGTTGTGTTGTATTATATTAGATTGTTTTGATGAATACAATATATGGATAGATTTTAATATTTTTTTCGTTATATTTAACACGTTCAGAGCCTACATTCTGGACGTGGCCGACACTCGAGAACAATTGTTGATCTCCAAATGAACTCATGGCTTGAATGACTATGTAACACCTCAGATCTCAAAATGGAGAAAATCCTAGTATATATATATATATATATATATATATATATATATATATTTCCCACTCTCACTAACAAACATATTCAATCTCACCACATGCATCCAAAAATAACATAAATAAAACAACTAAAATTCAAAAAAAGAGTGTCTTAATTGACCTTAGAGCAGTCAACATGTGGACTAATCTTGAAAGGAACATTGGTCTTACAAATTCTAGGGAGTGTAGCAGCACGATTGACTTGAGCTTCGTTAGCGTTTGAACCAGCGCTCTTTATGCATCTACAAAAGCTCTGGCGGTCAGCTGTGGTACGTCCCGTGCTGAGTAGAGATTTAATTCCACTACAACATTCTGATGGGACGCTTAATCCACCACCTAACACGTAACCAAGACATGGTTCAAGGCTACTATACACCATGTTGCACGTAACCAGTGCATCCTTAGCAGCTGTAGATGACGAGGTGGTCGTGGCTGCGGCCACCGCGATGTAAACTAGAAGCAAAGGGAATAGTTGCTTGTTTAACATTGTAGAGATGGCCAGTATAATGTGTGATTTAATTTCCTTATAAATGTGATAAAATGTAAATTGTACATAATTAGCTGGATCAGTTAGTTTGTTAGGAAGTTAGTTACAGAAGTAATTAAACCTTGATAATTAGGAACTGTGTATAAATAGAGCATTATAGAGATGAAATGAACAAGTCGGTTATTTTTCTGTTTACACTGTTTCTCTCAATTTCTCCTCTTCTCTTCTTCCTCACTTCAGATTCTCTAACATAGCTAGAAGAATAACTCTCAACATGGTATCAGAGCAGCTGGTTTCGATGGAGATCTAGCTGAAAACAGAGATAATTCTGAAGTTTTTTCTTCTTCTGCACACTTGAGAATTGAAGAACAGTTGAGCCGACTCAAAAATAATTCATTGATCTAAAGATGACAATAACTACAGTTGAAGAATCAGATCCAGAGCAGATCGAGAAGTTTACAGATATTCATCCTAGAAATCCTCTATATCTACATCCATCTGATACTCCAGGTAGCATTCTGATCCCTCAACAACTTACTGGCATTGAAAATTACATTGGTTGGAGTAATTCTATGAGAGTAGCGTTGTTAGCAAAGAATAAAATAGGGTTTATCGACGGTAAATGTCGTAAGGATCAGTATAAAGGAGATTTAGAACACGAATGTGAGAGATGTAATGCTTTTGTTCTATCATGGATTACCAATTCAGTTTCAAAGGAGTTAGCAAATGGCTTAATGTTTTCACATAATGCACATAGTGTATGGAAAGATCTGAAAGAGAGGTTTGACAAACGTAATCTGACTAGGATCTATCAAATTCATCGAGAAATCAGTACTCTAAGCCAAGGAACATCTACTGTTTCTGAGTATTATTCTAAGCTGAGAAATCTGTGGGATGAGTACGTATCTTTGGTACCTTTACCAGCATGTGAATGTGACAAGTACAGAGTATATGCAGAACACATGGAGAGACAAAAGCTTATGCAATTTTTAATGGGATTAAATGATAGTTTTGCTCAGTCGAGGAGCCAAATACTCTTAACAGTTCCTAGTCCAAGTCTTAATCAAGCATACAGTATGATAATGCAGGATGAAAGCCAAAGGATACAGTCTAGTCTTATATCCAATTGTGTATTACCTTTACAGAAATTGGATATCAATGAGCCTACTGCATTAGCTTCATCTCACAATAATAGATTCAGCCAAAACACAGGTCAAAATACAGGTTTATACTGTGAATATTGTCACTTGAGGAATCATACAAAGGTTAATTGTTATAAATTGATTGGGTATCCTCAACATTACAAGTTCACAAAGAAGAAAGGTACATATGATAGGAGTAATAAGGGTCAAACATCAGGGAATGAGAGATCACAGGTTTTTGGAGGAAATAGAAAGCCTCAGATCAACAATGCACAGTATGCTGATAATTTGGATACCAATAGAAATACTGATGTTAATCCTTCATCTCTCCAAACTGTGCCTACTTTTACCTCTGATCAGTATAATCACTTGTTGAAAATGCTTGAAAAGGATTGCTCATCACAAGAAGTTATAGCTAATATGGCAGGTATTGCTCACACCACCTCTCCATTACATACTTCCTATACTTGTTTTACTGCAGGTACTGATACACTTTCCTGGATTGTGGACACTGGGCCACACATCACATGGTCTCTAGCTTAAATATTCTAGTTGATCCAGTTCTGTACATTCTGATTCTAGTAGTGTGTATCTACCTAATGGTCAATTGACTAATGTTACACATATTGGTTCTGTAAAGTTTCTTCAAAATCATGTACTACATAATGTTCTTTACATTCCTCAATTCACCTATAATCTCTTATCCATTTCTAGGTTGTCAAAGGACCTGAATTATTGTGTCTCTTTCTACCCTCAATACTGTCTTTTTCAGGACCTTTGCACTGGCAAGGTACAGGGGATTGGTAAGGAAGAAGGAGGTCTCTACACACTCTCTTCTACCAAGAAACCATCACCTGTCATTGCACTTCATTCCAGTCCTTCCTGTACACCTGATTCTACTACTTGGCACTTGAGATTGGGACATGCTCCTGCTGCTGTTCTTCACAAAATTGACTGTCTCAAATATGTTTTTCAGTACACAACATCTTTTCATTCATGTCCTGTATGTCCTCTCGCTAGACAAACCAAGCTTCCTTTTCCTACTAGTTCTAAGAAAACTATTTTACCTTTGAACTTCTTCATATGGATGTTTGGGGACCTTATAAACAATGTACTTATAATGGTCATAGATTCTTTCTTACAATTGTTGATGACTACACTAGAATGTCTTGGATTTTCTTGCTAAGATATAAAAGTGAAGTTGTGACTTTTATTTCAGCTTTTATTACTCTTGTTAAAACACAATTTTCAGCAACTATTAAAACTGTGAGGTCAGATAATGGTCTTGAATTTTTTAATCACCAATGTAACAGTCTTTTTACTTCCCTTGGTATAATACATCAAAGTACATGTGTCCATACTCCTCAACAAAATGGCACAGCTGAGAGAAAACATAGACATCTCTTAGAAATGGCAAGAGCTTTAAGGTTTCAAGCTCATGTACCTTTAAAATTTTGGGGGGAATGTGTACTCACTGCAACTTTCATCATTAATAGACTCCCTTCTTCTGTTTTGAATGGCAAATCTCCTTATGAGGTCTTCCATAACCATGCACCAAATCTAAGTCACCTAAAAGTTTTTGGTTGTCTTTGTTATGCTACTAAACCTTTTGTTAATGACAAATTGTCCCCTAAATCTATTCCTTCCATGTTTATGGGTTATTCAGACACTCAAAAGGGTTATAAACTTTACAATATTGCATCTAGTTCATTCTTCATCAGTAGAGATGTTTCTTTTAGAGAAACTATATTTCCTTTTAAACATCCCAAACACACTTTTCTTGATTATATACCATCTCCTCATTCTTCTTCTTTTCCTATTCCTATATCTGCATTTCCACACCCTACTGATGATTTCTTTCCCACCAATGCATCATCCTCTTCACAAACTACTCTTTTATCTCATGTTTCTCCTTCACCCTCTTTATCTCCTATACCTGTGCCTCCTACTACATTACCTTTACCTTCCAGGAAATCTTCTCGACTTACCAGACCACCTATATGGCATGTTGACTATGTCACATCTTCCACAACTTCACATCCCATTTCATCTTCCATGTCATACTCTCACCTCACTTCTTCTTACCAGGCTTACCTTTCCACTACTTCCTCCTCTCTATCAGAACCTACTACTTTTGATCAGGCTGCTAAGGACAATAACTGGATTCTTGCTATGAACCAAGAAATTCAGGCCCTCAGTGATAATCACACCTGGGAAATTGTTGATTTACCTGATAACAAAACTCCTATTGGTTGTAAATGGGTGTATAAGATCAAGTATCAGGCTGATGGCAGTGTTGAAAGATATAAAGCTAGGCTTGTTGCTAAAGATTTCACCCAACAAGAAGGCTTAGATTATCATGATACTTTCTCTCATGTTGTGAAAATGGTGACAGTAAGATGTGTTGTGGCTTTGGCAGCTCAACATGGTTGGTCTCTCTTTCAGATGGATGTCTATAATGCTTTCCTACAGGGTGATTTGTTTGAAGAAGTGTACATGGTTTTACCTCCAGGTTTTGGCAGTCTGGGGAGAATAACAAGGTGTGTAGACTGCTCAAATCCTTATATGGATTGAAACAAGCTAGCAGACAGTGGAATTTTAAACTAACTGCTGCCTTTACACAGTCAGGATTCACTCAAAGTAAACTAGACTACTCCTTGTTCACTAAAACAGATACTAATGGAGACATAGTGATAATTTTGGTGTATGTGGATGATCTTTTGATTACTGGAAACAGTTACAAATTGATACAGAAAGCTAAAGATATATTGCATAATAACTTCAAAATGAAGGATTTAGGAGAATTGAGATACTTTCTTGGGATTGAATTTGCTAGATCAAAGAGTGGTATATTGATGAATCAGAGGAGGTATGCTTTGGAATTAATTTCAGAGTGTGGTTTAGGAGGAGCAAAACCAGTTTCAACTCCTCTTGAACAAGATCAGAAACTTACAAGTTTAGAGTATGATAAAAAATTTAACCTCATGGATGATACAGAGTTGGAAGACAGAAGGGGTTATCAAAGACTGATTGGAAGGCTGCTATACTTGACTATGACTAGGCCAGATATTTCTTTTGCTGTACAACACTTGAGTCAATTTATGCATGCTCCCAAACAGTCTCATTATGATGCAGCAATACATGTAGTGAAGTATATTAAGGGGCAACCTGGTTTGGGTTTATTAATGAGCAGCAAGAAGTCAGATAAAATAAATGCTTTTTGTGATGCAGATTGGGCTTCATGTGTGGTGTCCAGGAAATCTGTAACAGGCTTTGGCATCAAAATAGGTGAATCTCTAGTTTCATGGAAGTCTAAAAAACAGAATACCATCTCCAGAAGTTCAGCAGAAGCTGAATACAGGAGCATGGCAACCACTGTTGCAGAGCTGGTTTGGCTACATAGTTTACTACAGGAAATTAAAGCTAAGATTACATTACCTATGGAGTTACATTGTGATAATAAAGCAGCATTACAAATTGCTTCAAATCCCATGTATCATGAGAGGACGAAACACATTGAGATAGACTGTCATTTCATTAGAGAACGACTACAAGAAGGGCTCATCAAGACTGAATACATAACAAGCAGGGAGCAGATGGCAGATGTGTTTACAAAAGCTTTAGGAAAACAATTGCATAGTAACATGTTGTTCAAGTTAGGAATGCTGGACATATTCCAACATCCAACTTGAGGGGGAGTGATAAAATGTAAATTGTACATAATTAGCTGGATCAGTTAGTTTGTTAGGAAGTTAGTTACAGAAGTAATTAAACCTTGATAATTAGGAACTGTGTATAAATAGAGCATTATAGAGATGAAATGAACAAGTCGGTTATTTTTCTGTTTACACTGTTTCTCTCAATTTCTCCTCTTTCTCTTCTTCCTCACTTCAGATTCTCTAACATAGCTAGAAGAATAGCTCTCAACAAAATGTGTAGCTATTTATGAACACACGGTATGATAATTGATATGTCAAGTTGGGCCATATTATAAGATAAGACATCAAAGGTTTTGGCCTCATTTATTTACCCTCCACCCTTTCTCAGTCCCCACCTTGTCTGGCTCCCAACTTCCAACTAATAGCAATTATGTTTTTTTATTATTGATTTTATTGGTAATAGTATATTTTTAACGTAATTTTCAAATATATGATAGATTATAAGGAAAAACAAAACACAAAAAATTAAGTTACTGTCAACTAGCTAGAAATTAAACAGGCATGTCGATAAACAGTTGACTGCTTTAATAACGGTATACCTATTGTTGGAAATACATTAATGGTTTATTCATCCTCTATGAATAGTTTGAGGTAAAATATTATTTTTATTTTGTGTTTATAAATTATACCCAACAACAACATCAACATATTCGATAAATCTCATAAAATAAAATTTAGCTAGAGTAGAGTATTATACGGTGTACGCAAATATTATCACTACCTTAACTTGTATGAGTAGAGAAATTGTTCTCGGAAGACATTCACTTAAGTATGTACATCAAAATCATTAAAAGTAGACGAAACAACGTAAGAAAAAATAGCAATTAAATAAGAAAAATAATATAAAATCTTAATAAGACAAGATGAAACTCTATTTATACTAATCTTTTACCCTAATACACTAACTATAACTATAATATGCAAATTGATGGGAGCGGCTTTGCTCCATTTGCTCCAATAAGTGTCAATGCATTGGTAGAATATGTAAGGCTGGGATTCTTTCCATTTAATGCTCAACACTACACTATTTCAGTCTGCAATTGACAAACCAAAATGGTTATTAGTTTTGTCGTCTTCTTTTATGGAAGTATTAAATTAAATAATAATTTTTTTCTTCTTATTTTTCAATTTTGAGACAAATAAGTTTTGTTTATTTGTAAAAGATTTTTTCATATGTTGGTTTGTTAGCATTTATATATTAATATTTTGTAATTAATTTGCTTACTTTGGGGGGTCAAAATATTGCATTTCCATGTTGCTGTCAATCTACGGTTGGTGAAAGGTTTTTCTTTTTCTTTTGCAACTATATAGTGCATACAAGTTTGTTAAAAAAGAATTCTTATTAGTTGAACGGAGGTATTCGTAGTGTGAACCTTTTAGATTCAATTATTTCTCATAATTTATTGAGCTACACTTTGTGAGTAGATTGTTATATTATGGAAGGAACAAACCAAGTAGAACGATTGTTGAACCGGTAAAAAATATTTATTGCAGTAGACTTAATTTTCTTTAAAAAAACAGAATATTTGTGCCTCAACCTGAAGAAATATTATTTTCTTCAATTGTTTTCAATTGTACGTACCTTGTAGTCTTATAATTTTTCTCCACATAGAACCTCAGACTAACGCCTTATGTCGCGATATCGTCAACATTATAATGTTTTTGTGGTACAACAATTAAATGTAACCAAAAATAGGTTATAAACTAAAAGAGAATCTCAGCCTTTCATATTTTTACCAAGAAACGTGTTATTCATCTATTAATGTATTGACACTTAATTAATTACTGCAAATAATAATGGAGCAAGTGTTGGTCTGTTGGAGGGTGTTATGAATGGAGTGAGTGAGTTTCTACTTTTACAAGTGAGTTTATTTGTTTCTTATTTTTAGGATTTTTTTTTAGAAAATATTTGAACTATAGAACATGAAAAATTTGGAAATTAAAATGTTTTTCTTGATACCAAACACACCCTAAATATGTCTTTTTAATCCTTTTTAGTTAACTAAGATTAAGATAATTGCTCTAGTGTATGTAGTAATAAAATATAAATATTTACCATACTCGTCACATACACACAAAAAAAACTAACACTTTAATATTTCATTTTTGGCTCTTTATATTTTTAGTTTCTTCGAGATTTTTTATTTATTTTTATTTTTTATTTGGTTTTTGATATTCATATTGAAGTTTTATTGTATTTGAATTTGGCCCACGTAGGGCCCCATTTGGAAGGACGTTCCCTACCAAGGAACTTTTCATATCCAAGACTTAAATTCGAGACCTCTAGTTAAGGGAAAAGCTGCCCCATCCACTACTCTACATCCTTTGGTGGTAAATTGTTCCAAAATCGAGTCTCTTCGTTTTCCTATTTCACCCTAAATTTCTATAAAATAAAATTTGAGAGATTCTACAGCTTCTGATTGAGACTTAAGTATACATTAAATTATTGGAAAAGGGCAATATTTGCTCATGTAATTTTGTAAAACAATTATACTTGTCATTCATTATATTTTTAAATATATTCTCTTATATTTTGTCATCCAACTTTCGAATTATTGGCGAAATAAGTAAAATGCAACTAACAGAGAAAAATAATGATAGAAATAGAAATTAACAAAAAGATCCACTTGAAGCAAAAGAACGGATTAAAAAAATAGAATAGTAAAAAAGGTATTTGTTGAGGCTGAGCTAAGTGGATTTTGTGGATTTGCACAAATTCAATACATTTTTGTAGACCATGTGTATATATATTAGTTTCTGAATATGTGTGTTGCACGTGTGTTCCATGAGAATTTTCATAGATTTGTACGTTGCAATAATTAAAATTGTATGGAAACATGTAGTGAGTAATAAATGCAATTTTAATTATTAATATATCTTTAAAATATGGCTGAAAGTACCGAATAAGGAGCATATTTTATTGTTTAAAATCAAGTTCTTTTAAACAACCAACTGTGAGTTTTGAATTTTGGTTAGTAGTTAGCAAACCTTTAATAAAGCCACAAATGACTAATCAATCAAAAATTCATAGAAAATTAAATTTAAATAGTCTAATAGATACAAAATAAAATCTTTGTTAAGACTTTAATTAAACAATATAGATGTAAACAGAATACATAAATAGTACATAATTTTTCGACTTTTTGTCCACTCCTTCTATCATAGTCAATCAAATTTCAAGATCCTTCTTTGACGAGTCAAACTAAAGAACAAATCAATGGATCAAAAATCATATAAATATTTCACTACTTTAACTATAGAATAAAAAGGATACCTAAAGATCTCATAAAAAAAGATGATATATATAAATAAAATTGGAGGAACACCAAAAGTTATGTTAAAATCTTAAGTTAAATATTTAGAGGTCGTAAATATGAAAAGTACGAAAGTTCATATATATATATATATATATATATATATATATATATATATATATATATATATATATATTAATAGTAGCAATTAAACAGGTATTAAATATGAGGTATAAATGCGGATATTTAAAGCAAATAAAAGAGAAAAATAATAAATAAATGAAAGATATTGTTGGGTTATCCCACATCGGAAGTGGAAGGGGCTGGTGGTCAATTTATAAGTGTGAGGGAAAGCCTCAACATTTGAGCTAGCTTTTGGGTTGAGAAGGTCCAAGACCACCCAACATTGGTATCAGAGCCCAGGTTGTCAACAAGTCTCAGCCCACCGGGAGAAACTGGGTTGTCGCTCTCTCCAGCCCAAGGCCCGATGTGTGAAGGGGGAGATTGTTGGGTTATCCCACATCGGAAGTCGAAGGGGCTGGTGGTCAATTTATAAGTGTGAGGGAAAGCCTCAACCTTTGAGCTAGCTTTTGGGTTGAGAAGGCCCAAGACCACCCAACAAGTATAAGTTTCATAAAACCAAAACTAAAAAAATAACAAATATATACAATAAGACGTACAAAAAAAAATTGAAAAAATATTCTTTCACGAAGAAAATAAGAATATGTATGTAATAACCATCATAAATGTATATGTAACTACCATTGGGTATGCAATAATTGAGAAATATGTAGCCAAAAAATGTGAGTTTGGTTATTAAAATTTAGTAGGGTGTAGTTATTAGAAAATGTTCTATTAATGAAGCAAGGAAATTAGGGGGTTTAGTTTGTTTATTAGAATTTTAGGATTGTAATTATTTGACTTATTTCTAAGTATTAATGCAACCAAGAAATGAGGGGTATTGATTATTTAAATTTAGGGCTTGTGTATATTCTAACGTGTAAAGTTAATTTAATTTTGTATTCATTTAATGCATTAAGATAAATGTATGTTACTTCATGAAAATATTAATGTCTTTCTAATTTACCATCCATTACTATGTAGTGGAAGTTATGAAAATGAAAAGAGCGAATTATGGAGTAAATCTTCTAAATAAAGTAATAAGAAGTAGATTATTAAAATGTCTCTCTCTATATTTATAGTGAATTGAAGGAGAAAAATAAAAAAATACACACATATTACTATATAAGAAATGTGAATAGCAAGCAACACTTCGTCAACATACTTGCTTATTCACATTTTTCACATTTCAAACAGAAATGATCCACTTCTATTAATCTGCAATTGTATTGCACCAAAATGGGCCCATTGTTATTACTTGGGAAACTTACATAAATATATTATAATAACAAAATATTTATCATTTATAGCAATAATATTTTTTTTTCACTTGATTATTTTTAATTTATTTATAATACAAGTTTAATTCAATATTACAAAGAATATTTTTTTATTCACATATAATATAAATTTTAATGATAAATAATTCATTTATCACACATTTTAATTTACTTATAATACAATGTGTCAAATCTTTACCAAACAAACATAATATATTTTAAAAAATAATTATAATTCATATATAATTCATATATATTGCATACATAATTCACTTTTAATACAAATTGCAGATTTAACATAGTATTGCTATAAATGATAATAAATAAAAAATATTGCTAAAATCAATAATTATTTATTAAAATATATCAATTTATGTAATTTCTCCTAATTACTTTTTATTTGTATTATTATTGCTTACACACAATTAGACAAAAGTGGGCCCACACCTATTACATTACTATTGCTTATACATATTTACATAGCAAAAATAATTGGGTTTCCTTCCAATTTCTTCTATTTGATAATTTTAAATGTTAAATGCCACTCAAATTCTAATTAATTTGGGTTCCAATTTCTTCCAATTGTTAATTTTAAATGTTGCCTCTTAAATTCTAATTAATTTGCCTTCCAATTTCTTCAATTTATTAATTTTAAATGGTATCTGCCTCTTAAATTCTAATGAATATAACTATTTTAATTGACATATAATTGAATAATTTAAAATAAATAATTAATATTGAAGATAAAATACAGAAAAATTAAAAAAACCTTGGTATACTAACTATGTAATTTAAATAAATATTAATTATGAAAATTTAACTATTTTAATATCAATTATTTATATTTTAATTATTCCATCTTTTATCTTATATAAAATAATATATAAATTTTTATAATTAATACATATATTGATAATGCTTGTTTCTGAATTTACATTATCAAAAAATTCATACTAAATAAGTACTTACTACTTAAAATGTAGCAAGTATCCCTATGAATTCAATTTAAAATTTTAATTTAATTATCCAAAATTCTATCATATTTTATTATTACTAAATACTAACTAAGAAATACATTTGTTTATTAATTCTCGACCTTTTTATTCATAAATTTTCTTTGATTTCTAATATTAATATTATTAGTAAGAAAAAATATATATTATTATATTTTAAAAATTGAAAATATCACAAATAAAAATTATAAATTTTCAATAAAAATTCGCACGGGCTTTCCGAGAAGTATATATATATATAGTAAAGTAAATTGAAGGAGAAAAAAAAATACATTTTCTTTTTGAAAAAATGTAACTATTTTTTTCTTTGAATTTACTTTAGCACCTTTCCACTAATTTAGTATAATATAATAATAATATTATATAATGACTTTAATATGTAATTGATTAGCTAGTGTAGGGGTAAAATGATATTTTAATTTTTAACTGTGTTTTGTTCCCATTTTTAGTAATATATAATATATGATATATGATATGATTAACTTGTGAATCCTTAAAAAAATTAATTGATGGCTTAAAGATAAGAAAAGGGCCGTAAAAATATTTTTCACACTAATGTTTTGGGTTCGAATATCACTATATCAATAAAAGTTTCTCTTTTTTTAGAAGAAAAATACGTTTGCAATATTTTTCTCCTCGATTCTAAAATTTAATGCTCTCAAACTTTTCATTCTGGCTCCGCATGAGAGTATCAATATTAACTCTTTTCAACCATCATTCAAGAGTAATATTTGTAACCCACCTAATCATTGTTAATTGACATACTTGGTGGAGATGCGGTGGTAGCCACCCCACAAACACCACTGAGACATTCATCTTTTCCACCGTAAAACAACCGAGAAAAACAGAGCAAATATAATCAGTGTCATCGACACCTTCAATCCACGATTTAAGGTTAGCGGATCTGGTTTAATTTCATCGGATGGACAAGTTAATACTTTGTTTGAATGGTTGTTACGTATTGTTACAAAGTATCATACTGTATTATGTTGTATTGTTCCGTAAATGCTTTTAAATAAGTGATAAAAAAGGGGTAAGAAATTATTTATTCAAATAGCAAATTGACTTAATCGGTAAAATAACAAAGCATACAAAATGTGATATTATTCAAGTTTATTTAATAGTGTGTCTTGGAAATAAAGGGACATAAATATCCCACTCTCACTAAATTAAATTCATAGAAAATGTGTGTTTTATGTGATCTTTGAGCAATCAACATTTGGACTAATCTGGTAAGGAATATTAGCCTTACATATTCCAGGGAGTTGAGTAGCACGGCCAATTTGAACTCCATTAGCACTTGAAGCAAGGCTCTTTATGCATTTGCAAGCGCTTTGACGGTCAGCTGTGGTACCCGCAGCAACGAGGAGAGATTTAAGCCCACCGCAACATGCTGAAGGCACGGTAGATCCACCATTTAGCACAAAACCAAGACATGGTTCGAGGTCAGTATACACCGTGTTGCACGTGACAGCTGCATCCGCGGCCACCGCGACGCAGATGAGAAGCAAAGGAAATAGTTGCTTGATTGACATTGTGGAAATAGAAGTTGTGATTGTGTGATTTTTGTTTATGAATGTATATAGCTATTTATAAACCCAAAATATGTATGGTATAATTGATTAGTTATGTTGGCCCATATCAAGACACCAGAGGTATTTGGCCTCATATATCATACGGTAATTGATTAGTTATGTTAGCCCATATCAATAAATATCGATCAATCATGTAGTTAAATATTTATTGCGCACACATTAAATAAGGTAGTTGATAGTTTTGTACTAGAATGTTCAATTTTATAAAAAAGGAAAAGTGATATTATAAGACACCGTAAATATGTCCAGGAAGATATAGTAAACACTACAAAATTCTCATGTGATTATTTATTCTTTAAAGATATACCTATTCTTGAAAGTATGTTAATTATTTTTGGGAAAATACATAAAATCTCCCCTGAACTTGGTACGAAAACTCGTTTTAGTACTTAAACTACACGGGTAATTATTTACCCCCCTAATCTCTTTTCAAGTGAATTAAAATACACCCTAATATAATAATACCAGTCTCACAATGGCAAGTACATTTCACACGCGCCATGTCATCGATACGTCAGCGCCACATCAGCGTCACGTCATTGCCACATCAGCATCCCATTCCACATATTTAAATTTTGATTTTTAATTCTTTTTTTGTTTCTTTTTATTTACTCACAATTTTAGAAAGTAAAAAAAAATCTCAAAAATAAGAATTAATATAAGAAAAAAAATCAATTGAAAGAGATTCAAAATCTCAAAAACAATCTCACAAGAACACTCAATTTTTAAGAAACAAAATTAAAACAAATAAATAATAACTACTAAAAATTTAATTTGAAATGAAAATTTGTAGAGTTTCATTGAAAATAGCTTCAAGTTCATCACATTCAAACCTTGCAATAAATGCTAAAATTAATTTGAAGCAAGAACAAATTGATGACTTTACAATTTTTTCTTGTTCATCACATTTTTTGAATTTATTGATAGAAACTAAAGGAAATGAGGGTGGGATGGATCTGTCCTGAAGGAGAAAAAATATGAAAAGTATAACAAAGAAAAAAAGAAGAAGAAAAGTGTGAAGCACCGAGATTGGAAGACAAATAAAGAGGGTAGGAGTGGGGGTTCGTTGGGGGTGGGGGTGTCGAAGAAAAAGAAAGGGTAGTGCAAGTGGTGGATGAGGGCGGGAGGGGTGAACTGGGTGTGAGGAAGATGAAAGGACGGGAGGTGGGGTGGGGTTGGTGATACTAAAGGTTGGGGGTGGTAGCGTATGAAGAAGATGAAGAAAAAAAAGATTATTGGATAAAAGAAAATAATTGGGGTCCACTCATTCTTTTTTTCTTTTTTTTACTCTTTACGCGCCTCAATTTTTTGATTTGCCATGTCAGCGATTTGGGTGTATTAAATTCACTTGAAAAGAGATTAGGGGGTAAATAATTACCCGTGTAGTTTAAATACTAAAG
>CM040625.1:74407238-74428964 GCA_022817965.1 Solanum lycopersicoides | reverse complement strand
TGACGAAGCGACCGGATCAAACCCAAATTGAAAATAGAAACACATAATGACGATATCAGGCCCAGAAAACCTCGTCCGACCTTCAAGTCATGAAGGTCTTGAGGCAAGTAAAACGAAGAAATGGGAAGAATACAGTATGATCTACTCTGGAAAATCAGATTCAATACATTGAATTTGCTGCTTCAAGACAACAAGTTCGATTAGCTACCTGGATTCAAATTGTCAATGGAGCAGAATTTCTAAATCATACTTTTCACAACCATGCTATACCTTGGAAACGTTGTCATCTTCACTAAATCTTTGTACAAATCAGTTACTGATGACAATTTCTACTACAAGGTTATGTGCAACTTTCATTCACATTTGTTCTAAAGTATTGCACGCCACTAAGTACAACTTTAGCTGAATAACCTTTAAACACAGATATCTTAATAAGATACAACGGTCTAGTTTGTTATTATCATTCTTCTTACAACCTCAGATTCACTAACGAAACAGAAAATTCGATACTCCAAAACCAATATCACACACAAAAAGATTGTCTTCTTATTCATTAGTGTATATCTTTACAAGGTGCAAAAGACAATGAAAGAATCTGATTTCTTAGCAGGGAATGTAAAGTTCGCATCGAAAAAGAGAAGAAAAAAATAATCATCCCTTCAATTAAACCAATACCCATAATAAGTCTTTTAAACTCCTCAGTGATCTATTTAATGAAGCTCCAAATTGTTTGTTAGATAAACTGTCTGTTCTAGGATCATTTTTGTGCAGATGATGGATTCCTCAATTTTGCCAGGGGACTCAGCGAATGCTCTGACCTTCACATTCATACTGCATATGATCACTGGAAACCAATCCTAAAGAAATTGTTAAATAGAGAATTAGATTTGTATCTGATTCTTCTCATAGCATCTCTAGACAAGATTAAGACCACGGTTTCTCTTAGTTTATGTATCTAATCAAACACCTGTAATATTGATTGATGCTAATGGGCATGCGGTTTTGTTTATCAATGGTGTGAATAGTCAGAGAATATATTAGAGATAAAGTTAGGCAAAAAAGATTTCTTTCATAGAGATGTTAGAAATATTGGGCAATTAAAAAATTTTCAACGCATTTATAAATTTTATAGAAGTTTTTGAAAAGTTAGGGTCAAGAAAGATTAATAATTTACTACTTTTGAATAATATATGTTTATATCATAATATGGATATACGTGCAACACACATGTCCAGATTTAGTTGAACTATAACAACCAAGAGGTAGGTTAGAAGGTTGTCATCCTTTGAAGTGTAACTAGGAGTTGAATGAAGATAATGATTGAGACCCCAGTGTTTTTAAAATGCTGGGCGTGAGGCAAGACGTTTTACACAGTACAGGGCGGGAACTAAGTCCTAAGACATGGTGGCATGTCTCATAGATCTACCGTACGTGTATCTCATGTATCTTCAATTATATGAAAATAAGCAACTGATGATTCTGCTTCACAAGTTTACTTTATGAATTATGTACTTTGAAGATTACATAAAAGAAGCTAAGATCGAGCTACTATATTAATTGAACATCAAACTTATAATTCTTGCAATGCTATTTATATAAATCTATTTCAGGTGCTAAGGGTTTGGATGTCGAGCACACAAATTCATTTATCATTATCTAACAAACAATTTCAGAGTTTCATTAAAATAGATCACAAGGAGTACAAAATGACTTATTATTTGGTTAATTTGAGCGATGGATCGTATTTTGTTATTCTTTCACGATGCTAACTTTAAATTCCTTTCGCTTTCCTAGATAAAGAAATCAGTATTCTGTATCCATCTTGTTGCACCAAAACTGTATCCAAGTATTGCAGTGTAACTGGGGATATGTAGTTTTGTTCCTATTTATAAATTGTTCCACCGGAATTCAATATTTTCACCCCTGTATTACAGGTATATATTGTTCCAGAAATTCTGTTCTGGAGTGGTTACAGTTGTGCTTGATATTTCTAATCACAGGTAAGCTAATGTCGAAACTTGTTTTTGTCTTGAAGTACACAATCTCAAGCACTTGTTTGTCATTCTAATGTGGAAATGGAAACTTTTCAGGGCTCTCCAGTCATCAGCACCGCTATTTGGGACCTTTTGAAGGTTTACATTAACTGTAATATTTAGCATCTTATTCTGTTGTTATAATTCTATCCAGCGTCTACAGCTACCTTCACTTCCGTTACTTGTTGTGCTAATAGATTATTTGTATGTCTAGTCCACCTAACAAGGGCAGGCACAAAACATGACACATATCTCTAGCTTTACTTACTTGGAGGACTTCCTCAGTATGACACATTAATGTAGGGGTAAAATCAGTTGGGATATTTTGTGAGCAAAGGAAGTATTCAGGAGCTAGTAACCCAAGATTGAGAAATGACATCATCATACTGGCAATATAAGGAGAAGTTATTTATGAGGTTAGTGAAAGAACATGGAAATGTGGAAGGGGAAACCATGGTTAGAGGTCATTAATGAAATACATCCTGCAACAACATCTAAAAAAACCATCAAGAAATTCTTGAATGGAAGTATAAATAATTGCACGAGAAAGTTAACGAATTAGAGTTATCTTCTCCAGCTGTCAGGCTTATGTCATGGTGCAAACATAGACTGCATGCTCAGTTTCAAGCTATGAACTTGGTTGAAAGGATAAGGAAAATAAAGTTGTTTGTTCTATTGCTGTTAGAGCAGAACAAATATGTACTCGTAATGCCATTAATCATTCATCACATGTATAAGAAAAAATGGTCACACGTTCTTCTCTTCTGTGCACAAGTAGTGCCAAAACTCATTGGCTCGTATCGAGTAAGCACATGCCTCCTAACCTTAGCAGTCGACACCAGGTATGTCTCGAAGACTGTGGAACCCTGTTCTTCCTGCAATGGAATAAAACAGAGGAGACATTTAATTTGTGTGTACATCCTGTCTAATAAACTAAGTCATAGACAAAGACGTGCGAGAAAAACAATCCTACAAGTTTCTTGTTAAGTATGTAATATTGATTGTTTGTGTAACACCTTTATCTATATTTCCATTATGTTGGTACTACAAAATTTGATGTGTGAATTGTAGACCTCTTTTTTCACTTCACCAAATTTGCAGTGCACATATCCCTGCTATGTGAAATCATTCCCTATTTGGAGGCATAACATGCAGCCACACTAGATCTCTTGAACAGGTCCCACTAAATTGTGTTCTAAGCCAAACAATTGACATCCAAAATATTTAAAAGATATATGAAAAATTTATGAACAAAGATAAATTTATTTGAATTTTAAATATATAAATTTCATTTCAAAAAAATTAAAAATATCTCATATACAAATATTCAGTCAAACTTAAATTATAATTGACTCTCGAAAAACAAAACTTCCCACGTAAATGGGGATAGATAGAGTAATTTATATACTTTTTATGTTCACATTTGTTTGTTGCCTCTTATAATTTAAAAATAAAGGAATTATAACATTGATCTCTCATTAAATATATTTTTCATTTTTAATTAATTGCAAAACTAACGTGTCTATTTTATTTTAATTTAATATGTTGCCAATTGTATTAGTTATTTAGATTATAGTAAGTCGGTAATAGGTTACTAAATTTCCTATTTTGATTATGCAAATGGCTTATTACAGTTTCTAAATTTCCTACAAGTTACGCTACTTACCTAATTACTTATAAATAAACGAATTCTTTTGTTAGGGTTGCAAAGAAATTTAGAAACTGAGCATAGGACTAGGAATATACGATGGCGGAAGAACACGAAATTGAAGAAGGAGAAATACATGATGATTTTCATATAGACATTGATGCTAAGATTCAAAGTGTTTTGGGCGATAATATGAAAGATTTTGAAGGAGCTGTTTCAGCTGGGAATTTGGGGCCAAAATTTGGTGTTTATGGTTCGTTTTTGGCGAGTGATCAACTTGTAATTCAACCACACATATCTCAAAAACTCCTTTCCCCTACCCCTGTTTCTTCTCACAAACCCATTAGGATTAGGATTAAGCTTCGTTCTGGTAATACTGCTGCCCCGAAGAGTAGTGATTCACACACGGCTTCTGATAAGACACAATGCCCGGAACTGACCACTTCTAGGGATGAGTCACCACTTGCTCCATTCATTATACAAGAAGATTGGATTCGATGGTCTACATGTCGGAAGCGGAGGCTTCTCCCGTATGGTACAAAACCCAATCAACTGTCTCAGAGTTGGTTCTGCACTATGTTAGACTGGCTTCCTGGCATGAACTGTTGTGACATTAGTGAGGACGATACCACGAGTGCTCTACATGCCCTCTACCATTCTCTCATCCAAAGTAACTTTCAAAATCGTGGTGCTTCAACTGATGTAAAAGCACATAACGGAAGGGAAGTTTCTGTAAAGAAAAGAAAATCGAGGGAACAAGACTATTTTGGTAATGAATTGGGTGAAAGTGATGCCAATGCTTTTGAGAGGAAATTGAGAAAACAGAAGAAGTCGAAGGTGATTCAGACAGAAAAAAACAAGTCCAGTAGAAGCAAGGGTGAAGCGAAATCGAGAAGGAGAGATAGAGGAATCAAGGATTCTGCTCCTATAGAGAGAGAACAACAGGCAAATAAGTATGGAGTAAAGCATCAGTCTGAAGCAGAATGTGGCATGATATGCAAACCAGTTTACAAGAAGGCCATTGGATATGGGAAGGTTGCGAGGCCCTACATTGCATATTGGTAGAGGGATTACTGTATTAGCAGTCATTAGTTATTGTTTTCTGTTAAATTTGTTTATATGTTGAAAGTGTTGGGAAATTCGGGTAATTTCCCTACAAAACGGAACAACTTTAGTGAAATGAACCGGTTCAAATGAACTGAACCGGACAGAACACTAACAAAGATACCGGACAAATAATATCGAATATTAACTGAAAAGAAGAGAAAAGAGACCGAACAATTTTAATAATGGAGTTCAGCCGCGAAAGCTTAATCTCCAAGCACCGCTCAAAGCAACCTACTTTTATTAGATAGAGAGAAGAGATTACAAATTGTGCATTTTACAATGAAGGAGGAGGGGTTCTTTTATAACCCAAATTCTCCTTCACAATACATAAAGCTCCGATGTGGGACTAAATAATTAGGCCAAAGAGTCAACAAATCTCCACCTTGGCTTAATATCCAGTCCCACCAAATACAAATCTTCTCAAACAAACAAATAATAAAACCAGTTTTCACGTTGCTTCCAAATTTGCGCCTGAGGCGCCAAATTCAAATGTGCAGGACATTGACCAAGTCTAAACAGTGTTCAAACTTGGCCTTTGTAACCACCTTGGTCAGCATATCTGCGGGATTCTCCGTAGTATGAATCTTCAACAGAAGTATCTCCTCTTCTTCGAGAATTTCCTTCACAAAGTGATAGCGAACATCAATGTGCTTCGTCCGTGCATGAAAGACTTGATTCTTTGCTAAATGAATAGCACTCTGACTGTCAGAATAAACCTCAAGTTGTTTCTGACCAACTCCCAAGTCTTTAAGCAACCCATGAAGCCAAATCGCCTCCTTTACAGCCTCTGTAATCGCCATATACTCTGCCTCTGTCGTAGACAAAGCCACCGTTGACTGTAAAGTAGACTTCCAACTAACTGGCGCTTTTGCTAAAGTGAACAAATAGCCAGTTGTAGATCGTCGCTTATCCAAATCACCTGCATAGTCAGAATCACAGTATCCAACTATGCATTGACCAAGTGATTTATCCTGCTCGAATGCCAATCCAATATCTACGGTATTTTGCAGATACCGTAGAATCCATTTCACAGCTTGCCAATGACCCTGGCCTGGATCATGCATGTACCTGCTAACAACACTAACAGCCTGTGAAATATCTGGTCTCGTACACACCATTGCATACATCAAGCTTCCAACTGCATTTGCATACGGGACTTTCGCCATGTATTCTCGCTCTTCATCAGTCGTCGGAGATAACCGGCTACTCAGTATCAAATGAGGAGCAAGTGGGGTACTCACGTGTTTTGTATCTTCGTGCATACCAAAACGTCTTAGTACCTTCTTCAAATACTGCTTCTGTGACAGCCAAAGCTTGCCTATCTCTCTGTCCCTGTTTATCTCCATGCCGAGAATCTTCTTGGCTTCCCCCAAATCCTTCATCTCGAACTCTTTACTCAACTGAGCCTTCAGTTTGTCAATCTCAGCTTGGCTCTTTGCTGCAATCAGCATATCATCAACATATAAGAGTAAGTAGATGTAGGAACCGTCTTGAAGCCTGCGCAAATACACACAATGATCGTATTTGCTTCTCTTGTACTTCTGACCCTTCATGAAACTGTCAAATCGTTTGTACCACTGTCTCGGAGATTGTTTCAGTCCGTACAATGATTTGACAAGTTTGCAAACCCAATTCTCTTTATCAGCAACCTTATTTCCTTCTGGCTGAGTCATATAGATTTCCTCCTTCAAATCACCGTGTAGGAACGCGGTCTTCACATCAAGTTGAGCTAGCTCCAAATTCAACTGCGCTACCAAGGCCAACATAATTCTAATGGAGGAATGTTTAACAACTGGAGAAAATACCTCATTATAATCAATTCCCTCCCTTTGAGCGTAGCCTTTAGCTACCAACCTTGCCTTGTAGCGAACATCGTCTTTATCGGGAAATCCTTCTTTCTTTGCAAATACCCATTTGCATCCAATTGCCTTCTTGCCTATCGGTAGTTGTGTCAACTTCCACGTCATGTTCTTCTTGAGGGATTGCATTTCCTCTTCCATTGCACCTGCCCAATTGCCACTTTCTGAACTTCGTATGGCCTCTGGGTAGGTGGATGGAACATCTTCATCTGAAACTGGAAGTGCATAAGCTACCATGTCAGTGAAACGAGCGGGCTTTTGGATCGCTCGTCTCTGTCTTCTAACTGCAATTGGCTCCGATTGCTGTAGAGGTTCTTGGGTAGGAACCTCTTCCTCATCTGACTCTTCTTCTGCCGTAGGAGAGTCACTCGTGGTGCTCCGTGCTGGGATCACCACTGTCTCCTCAAACTCCACCTGCTTCGGAGTACACGCCACCTGTTCAGGAGTACTCTCAGCATCTTCTGGATTTACCTTCTTTAACATGGCAGATTCATCGAAGGTAACATCTCTGCTTATAATTGTTTTCTTTGCCTCGAGACACCACAGACGGTATCCCTTCACTCCAGCATTGAATCCCATGAACAAAGCCTTCTTTGCCCGTGGATCCAACTTTGATTCAATCACATGATAATATGCAACAGAACCAAAAACGTGCAAAGTATCATAATCAGTTGCAGGTTTTCCAGACCATACCTCTAATGGAGTTTTGCCATCAATAGCAGATGATGGCAAACGATTGACGAGATGTTGAGCATATGTTATCGCCTCAGCCCAAAATTTTCTGCCTAACCCAGCATTAGACAGCATACAACGAACTTTCTCCACAAGTGTCCTGTTCATACGCTCTGACACCCCATTCTGTTGCGGTGTTTTCCTGACGGTGAAGTGCCGAACTATGCCACAGTCTTGGCATACCTTAAGGAACGGATCACTCTTGTATTCTCACCATTGTCTGTTCGGAGAACCTTGATCTTCCTTCCCGTCTGGTTTTCAACTTGAACTTTCCACTTAAGGAAAATTCCAAGTACATCATCTTTGTTCTTCATAGAAAACACCCAAACTCTCCTGGAAAAATCATCAACAAAAGTGACAAAATAATGCCTTCCTCCAAGAGACGGAGTCTTGGCAGGTCCCCATACATCTGAATGCACATAATCCAGAATACCCTTGGTATTATGAATTGCAGTGCCAAACTTCACTCTTCGTTGTTTTCCAAGAACACAATGTTCACAAAACTCAAGTTTGCAAGTCTTCGTACCTTTCAACAATCCTTGCTTGGCAAGAATTTGCAAAGATTTTTCACCAGCATGTCCCAACCGCATATGCCACAGCTTCGTTGCCTCAGTATCTTTCTTGGTGCAAGAAGTTACTGTTGTTACTGTCCCGACCACTGTACTACCTTGATAGTAATACAGATTGTTCTTTCTCACACCCTTCAACATCACCAACGCTCCAGAAGTTGCTTTAAGAACTCCATCTCGCATCGTTATAACTAGGCCTTTAGATTCTAAAGCCCCCAATGAGATGAGATTCTTCTTCAACTTTGGCACGTACCGCACATCTCGCAAGATTCTGGTGGATCCATCATGATTCTGCAGTTTGATTGAACCTATTCCGGTTGTTTTACATGAATTATCATTACCCATGTAAACAACTCCGCCATCGAGATCCTGAAATTCAAAGAACCACTCCCGAATGGGACACATATGATAGGTACAACCTGAATCCAATATCCACTCATCTGCATGTGATGTTGTAGGAGCGACCACTAAAGAGATATCTGATTCCGCATCGCTTTTGCATTCTGCAACATTGGCGTCTTGCGGAGCCTTCCCTTTCTTCTTCAACTTTGGACAGTCTTTCCTCCAGTGCCCTTTCTCATGACAGAAAGCACACTCATCTTTGGCAATGGCTCGACCTTTTGATTTGGACCTTCCTCTTCTCCCTTTTGTCTGGTTTTGATGACGACCTCTTGCCACCAATACTTCTTCTGATGTTGTTGCCTTTGTTTTCATCTTATCCTGCTTTCTCAGTTCATGACTATATAAAGCAGAACAAACAGCATCTAACGACACATTCTCCTTCCCGTGAAGTAACGTTGTCTCCAAATGTTCAAATTCATCGGGAAGAGATGATAACAACATCAAAGCCAGATCTTCATCATCGAATATGACATCTAAATTAAGCAAGTCTACTACTAATTGATTAAACATAGTGATATGTTAATTCATAGTAGTACCTTGTTTGTAATCAAATTGGAACAACCTTTTCTTCATTAGGAGCTTGTTCTGACCACTCTTTTTCAGAAACTTGTCCTCCAATGCCTTCCACAATTTGTATGCAGAAGTCTCATTCTTGAAAGCATACTTTTGCTCCCTCGATAGACACGATCGAATTGTTCCTCATGCCAACCGATTAATGATTTTCCAATCTTTATCTTCAACTCCTTCTAGTTTAACTTCTTCAATAGCAATATCAAAACCCTGCTGGAAAAGGGAGTCCAAAACCTCCCCTTGCCACATACCGAAATGGCCCGTACCATCGAATATTTCAACCGCCAACTTCAAAGTAGACATCGGGAATCTTGACCATGATGACGAGGCACCCGATGTATTCGGTGGAATATTTGCAACAGACTCCATTTCTTGATCTTTATTTGCCATTACAGACTCAAAAAAAATAATTGGATATTACAACAGAATTCAAATAATCGAAGGCTTCTACAGAGACAAAGTAATTCCTTTCTGGTGTGGAAGATCAGGCGAAACTGCAACCACAGAGCATACTGAGACAGAACTCTGACTTAGAAAAAACTTTTGACGCAAAAGGATCAAAATAATTCTTTTCTGATGTGGAAGATCAGACTCAGCTGCAACCACAGAGCATACTCAGACAGAACCTTGGCTCTGATACCATTTGTTGGGAAATTTGGGTAAATTCCCTACAAAACGGAACAACTTTAGTGAAATGAACCGGTTCAAATGAACTGAACCGGACAGAACACTAACAAAGATACCCGACAAATAATATCGAATATTAACTGAAAAGAAGAGGAAAGAGACCGAACAATTTTAATAATAGAGTTCAGCCGCGAAAGCTTAATCTCCAAGCACCGCTCAAAGCAGCCTACTTTTATTAGATAGAGAGAAGAGATTACAAATTGTGCATTTTACAATGAAGGAGGAGGGGTTCTTTTATAACCCAAATTCTCCTTCACAATACATAAAGCTCCGATGTGGGACTAAATAATTAGGCCAAAGAGTCAACAGAAAGTATATGAAAATAAGCAACTTATGATTCTGCTTCACAAGTTTACTTTTATTTATTGTACTTGGTAGTATCATGAATGCATCTGTTGTAATATGCACTAATTAATATAGAAACATTCAGATCGCAATTGTTCTGAATTCCTTCTTCTCAAACTCAGATGATGCGAGTTGGCTCTTTAAACTATATAAGTAAAATAAGCTTTGTTAACTGAGCATATCTGATTTAGAGATAAGTCACTTGGATCCTTTCAAAAAACTAAAGCTAGCTAACAGACTCTAACTAGCAATGTACAGTGATAACTAACTTTGTGAAGCTACAGTAATAACTAACTTATACCCTTTACTTTAAATGTGATTATGTGTGTAGTTAGTTAAAACTAAGCGCATATCGATAATTTAGGATTTGCCACCAATTTGTCTAAACTTATAAGAACTTTAATCATAGCATATCGACATTCAACTTGAACTTCTTAAATCACAACATTTTGTATTCCTGCAAATGAATGATAATAACTACTTGATCAAAATTAGGACTCCTCTGAATTAGGATTTGCTTGGAAACGATGATCCTGATAAACTTCAAAATGAGTTTGACGATGGACGATCTGCTCCAGTTGTATTACACGGACTATGACGATGTATAAATACCTATATTTATTATTGCCGCTAATTATCATATTACGGCAATTATATTATTGCCACTAATAATTAATAATCACAAGAATCCTTTATTTTTAGTAGTGTTATACTCCCTCTGTTTCACAAAGAATGACCTGGTTTGACTTGGCACGGAGTTTAAGAGTATAAAGAAGACTTTTGAATCTTGTCGTCCTAAATTAAAGTTAGGTCAAATGTACAAAATTGTCCTTTGATCTTGTGGCCTTAAACATGCCACGTGGAAAGTTGAAATTAAAATGTTACCCAAAAGAAAAAAAGGTTATTCTTTTTTAAACAGACTAAAAAGGAAATGAGGTTATTCTTTTTTAAACGGAGGGAGTATAAAAGTGGTCATTAATATTGACAAGTCAAGCTCAGATTTTTTGACCAAAGTAAGCCATTATTAAAAATCAATTCACCAAGATAATACAATTTTTTTAAATTTTATAAAATTATTATAAACGTAGTTCTCAGTAACGTTTTAGGTAATATTTTATTCAATATCAGACAAAAATCTGACAGAGTAAACATGCATAAAACGGTATAGTCAGTAACGTTTTATAATTCGTTACTCTGAAGTACGTTTTACAGCTAAAACGTGAATCACAGTAATGTTTCCCTAAAATGGTTGAAAATTGAAATTCAACCTTGTGAATGCCTCATTCATTATTCAAATTTCCACTATTAAAATGGATAGACATATTTTGTACATACCTTCACTAGAATATATAATTTTCTCTTTTCTTTCTCTTTTATACACGGACAATACTTTTTAAAACAAAAGGAAGAAAAAAGAGAGGAAGACTTTGCACAAATTGAAGCTTTTCTTGTATGATTTCAATTTCAAATTGAATAAATCATATGAGATCTTCTTCTAGCTTAAGTTACCATTCCTTTCAAATATTAGACCAATCAATTTCTTATGATTATTAAGTATTAGACTATCAATAAAGAAGCTATTGAATTAAAATTGATGCAATAAGTAAGCAAACAACTATTAAAAAAAAGTAATTAATTGATATTGTAGAAAATTCCTCCTCACTCTACTTTTTCTTGCAAAAGTATTGGAAAGTTGAATGAGACATGATGAGATTGAATTTCAATTTTTAACCATTCCAGAGAAATGTTATCGTGAGTTACATTTTAGCTGTAAAACGTGCCTCGGAGTAACGAATTATAAAACGTTATTGTCAATTACATTTTATTTCTGTTTACTCTGTTAGATTTAAGTCTTTTTGTTATTGAACTTTTTTAATAAAATATTACCTAAAACGTTACTGAGAACTATGTTTATACTAGTTTTGTCAAATTTTAAAGAAATGTATTACTTTAGTAAGTTAATTTTAATAATGACTTACTTTGGTCAAAAATTCTCAAGCTCAAGTTCAGTTGTGTCGCCCTTAATAGGAGGTCTTACTTTTGAGTCTGAATATGAAAAATCCTTGATAGAAAGTATTTTTCCCAAATAGATCTTATGCAATGTAAATTCAAATTAATCGAATTTTAATACGGATATCGAAAACTCAAAAAAATGAAGCTCTAAGTTTATCAAACCATTATACCTCTCTCATTAGATCTCCAACAAGAATTATGCACCATCTTCTATTCAACTCAAAAATGCCCAAGTGGTGCTATAAGCTTTGGTTGAAGCTCCATAAATCAATCTAATCCATTTCCCTGAATTGCCAATGAGTGACACCTCAATACAATCCACTAAATTAGTGGAGGGATATTGTAAATAATGGATGCCTAGTAAGTGAGGCACCATCATGATATATTTCAACTACTCGATCCTTTCGACAAGTCACAACTCAAGGGTGCAATAAGGATTGTGCTAGGATTTAATTAGAAATTTTGGGTTCGAGTCCTGAGTACCAAATTGAAATGGATTCACCTACTCCACTAAAACATTGTCTATATAATCACTCTTTAGAACATTGTTTAAGCATCCCAAATCCAATATATCATCATCATTTAATTATCAAAGTACAAATGGCTTTCTCCCAAATGCAAAAAATTTCAGCATTTTGTTTCCTCCTATGCATAGTGATCATTTCACCCCAAGCAGAAGCTGCAATCTCATGCAACACAGTGTACTCTAAGTTGATGCCCTGCCTCAGCTACCTCATGGGAGGTAGCAACAAGGCAGCGGCCCCAGCTGGCTGCTGCAGCGGGATTCAGTCCCTCTACACAGCAGCCAGCACCACTACGGATCGACAGGGGGTATGTTCGTGCCTGAAATCAGGGGCAGCAAGTCTTGGCAACAGTATTGATACTAGCAAGGCTGCTACACTTCTTAGCAAATGTGGTGTCACTGTTCCTTACAAGATTAGCCCCAACATTGACTGCTCTCAAGTCCAGTAAATTTTATGTAATATGTGCTCTATAGTACTTGAAGAGCACTAGCTACTTTATGTTTATGATTGAATAATTTGGTTGAAGTGGCAATGCATGTACTCAAATTTTATGTTTTTGGTGAATATATATATATAGTACCACTTCTTGATGGATTTGCTCTTTTTATGTCATTCTTATTCCTATCATATATTAATTTCTAATCCAAAATTGAAATCTAATAATTGAGATGAACATGTGAGAATTAATTGATTATTGAAAATGGAGCATAACTACTAGTTTATTTTGTTTGATACTGATTACAATTAAGAGAGCTAATTGGCTTTAAAATAGATACTTAATGTCAATTAAACAATTGTCATTAATTAATTTTCACTAAAGCTCATTTTTGGTGCACTGAACTTACCTTAACCTTTGACAGGTAATCAGGACTAAGTTGATCTGCATTAATTTGTTTGTCTGATCCTTTCAAAGTAATGTACTTTTGGAAAATTTAATGCAAGTGCAATAATATTTTTAAAAAATTCTAGCTGACATTAATTAGTGCGAAATATGTAGTTTGTCAAATTTATTTTGATTAAATTGTTCATATCCATCATTAGGTTCCAGAATCTATGGGGCGGGGTGTGGAGGTTCGAGGGTGGAATGTTTAAAGGATAGGGGTTGAGAATGTTGGATGGGAATAAAATTTAGAATGTTAGTTAAGATTTTTTTTTTTTTGAAAAAACGTATTATTTTTTTTGTAAAAAAAGTATTTTTAAAAAATATTTTGAATTAAAAAATGTTTTGATCAATCAAAATGAAAAAGTCGGAGACACGAGCCAAATACACCCAAAGTTTAGGGTTGTTCAAAATCGATAATATGAACTAACAAAAAGTTATTGATTTATCAGTATTGGATTATTGGGTTAGCGGTTTTGATAACGTTTTTTATTTTTTTTTATTATTGAATTATTTGATTCTTAACGGTTTGAGATTTTATCTTAACGGGTTAACCGATAATCCGATAGTAAATTAAATAATAATATTTATACCATTTTGTATATAAAGTCCTCGAATTAGAGTTTGGTTTCCTACTTTTATTTTTGGTTGTCTCAAACACTTGGTTATTTTACAATGTAAAAATACTGTTTGCTTTTGAGCAAGATGTAACTTGTAAATTCATGTGCATGGTTCATTTGGTTTGTCGCCTTTCGGTGTTTATTCTTTGTATCAAATCTTAACGATTAAACCGATAATGATCAAAAACTGATAAACCAATAACCGATAAGATATTATCTTAATGATTCTATAACGATTTAGCATCTCTACAAATCAATAATCAATAAGCAAATCAATTAACTTTAAAATTGAACCGATCGATACACATCAAAAATAATTTTCTTGGACCTTTCAAAGTTTATCCTCCCCATTCAGTACTTATTTTAGTTCTTGTTCTTTCACCTTCATATTCCAAGAATTTTATATTATGAATTCAACAAAATTTAGTAGCTTTAGTTTAAGTTTTATATTTGTTTTTAAAAAATATTGAATATGTATACGTAATATTAATCTAGATTTGAATAATTTAATAATATTAAAAGTTAGAGGACGTTGAGCTTTAAATTTTAATTTCACTTTATTTCCATATATTCACTATTTGCTAAGCATAAAATTAATATTTAATTTTATGAAACCTGCAAACACTAATTTTCATAACATAATTGTTGATTTCCACTTAGAGTTGAAACTATGGTACTTGCCAATTCTAATAGTTTCAACCATTGAGTTATTTGACAAATCATTGCTATGAATGGATTTTAATTGTGAATAATTGTTTTAAAAATAAGCTGGGGGAGGGAATTAAAAGCTAATTTTGAGTTTATTAAAATGATTGGCATGTTGATTTTCAACCTGAGTTGGTAGGTGAAAGCATAGTGCCACTGCCACCATATAAAAAAAATGCAGCACTATATAGTGGATGAAATTAAATAGTAATTAAATACTTCTAGAAACTTCTTATTGGAGGAGAAAAATATTACACCCGTCCGATAATGCTTAGTTATATTCATAATGCAATCCTTTAAAATTCAACATTTATTTTATTTATGTATTTTTTAGCAAATTATCAAGAATTTTTTTAATATTTACTTCATACTATTCTTATTAGTTATTATTAATTAACTATGTAAAATATTAATAGTTAAATTTATACTTTTACATCATAATTAATAAGATTAGTTTAAAAAACATAAATCTCTAATAAATATTTATTTTTTCACACGTTGTCTGTAGGGATTGCAATGGGATCGGGGTGGATGGGGGTTGGTTGGACGGATTTAAGGTTGTGCAGGGCAAGTTAAAATGAGTTTTTTAAAAAATTATTGCGAGACGGGCAGATTGTGTGTATATGTTATTTTAAGCAGATTCTACCTTAAGTTTAACTTTTTACGTATGATATAACATTGTTTATTAACATAATTTATTTAAAACTACTAAAATATTGAATAGGATTTTCTTCATATACAAGACTCGAACTCAAAACATATGGTTAAGGGTGAAAGAGTCTCACCACTACAACACAATCCATAATGATCTCTCATAAATATTTGCAATGCCAAGTAAAATGGAACAAAGGAGAGTAAAAAAAATGGAATAGCTTAGTTGATTAACAACCTGGACTCTCACTTTATTAATAAAGATTTGACTTTCCACGTTATAATCTCCTCCCCATTTTCACTTTCCCCACCCCAATTTTAGAAAAGAAAAAAAGAATGGACATAATCAACGTACCCACTAGCTAGGCCGCTACTAGTTAAACTCCACTAATATTAAATATTTTTTTTTTGAAGTTGCACATAATAAAATAACTATGGTATCAAATCAATAATCTTCACTCCTATATATAATCGTCCATCACCTTTCAACAAGACTACGAAGAATTTCATTAATTTCCTTGTGAGACCTAAAATTTTATTCACTCATTTTTGTATTTATTCATGGCTATCTCAAAAAACCTTGTTAAGCCCCTTTCTATTTTGTTCCTAATATACATAGTAATTGCCGCATCACCTCGCGTTGAGGCGGCAATTACATGTAGCTCGGTGTTCAACGGCCTAATCCCGTGCCTTAGCTACGTAGTGAACGGTGGCAAGGTGCCACCGACTTGCTGTAGAGGGATCAAGTCCCTCTACGGTATCGCCAAAACCACGGCGGACCGCCAAGGCGTTTGCTCGTGCTTGAAAATGGCTGCCTCAAGTGTTAGTGGTATCGATTTTAAGAATGCTGCTGCCCTCCCTGGAAAATGTGGGGTGAAAAATATTCCCTTCAAGATTAGCCCTAAAGTTGATTGCTCAAAGGTGAGATGAAAGGACGAATTATGCATATAATATAAATGAGAATAAGAGTTATATGTTGTCTCTAATTATAAAATAGGGACATTGTCTATCTAAGTATTTTTATATACGTTTTTGTGTTTGTCTTTAGTTTGATCCTTAATATTTGTATTGTGTCACAAATATTATCGTCCATCAATAAATTATGTATTTTGTTATTCGGAGGTGTATGAATTCAAACTTGGAAAACAAACTAGCTCTCATCTTTTATAGTTATAACTTCCATCAATTTTATTTTTCATAACGAGATTCATGTATACTGATCAAATTATTTAAATTTTATTTGAATTCAGATAATAAATCTTCAAGTTCTTTATTAAGATAAAATGTACACCTTAAAGAAAAGAGAAAACTACTATTGAAAACATCTGTAACTTAGAATGATTAACAACCTTAAAAATGATTTTTTTACTTGATTAACTAAACTTAAATATAAACTCGATTTGCAACATGATAGCAAGTGGTCTCAAACTCTTATAGGAACATGTAACTTTTAATAAAAGGAAGTGTTGAAAGCACCGTTAAACTTGATGAGAATTTGGGGTGTATGTCACTCATTGTGTAAGATCGGAGGTGTATTTAAGTTCAATTTGTCAAGTAAATGAGTGTTATAAAGTTGTCAATAGTTCAAAGATGAAACTAATAAATTCACATCTAAGGTTTAAAATATTCTCAATACTTTTATTTGAAGAAAATAAAAAGTATAATTAATCACGATAGTTAGCAGTAAAATAAAAATCTCTTTTTGACTAGTATTAGTTCCAATGTGAAGTAAAATAGGACCAGTACTAACTAAAATAATCAGGCCAAGTCCCACCATGCTTGTTGACCCTTATTAAGTAACTTCATTTTAGACAGAAAATTACTCTTTTCCCTTTTATTTCTCTGAAAAAAAGAAAGAAAAAGAAATTATTGAAAGTTGAACAAGAGGATATATTGGAGGGAAAATTATTGAGCTAGATGTCACGGACTTAGAGTCTGACATAGAGCTAGTCCCTGGACTAAACAAACCCCACTACAGACCAATAAAAAATTTGCGGTAATTGATTATTAACAATAGTTAATTATCAATAAAATGTTTTATTTTGGAGCAAATACTAGTGACAGGGACAACTACATTTTAACATTCTTTGTAATTTTCATCAATGCTTATAACAGCATTGAATCTGATTATAGTTAACTACTCATGATGATGAAGGTTTTATCTTTTTTGTTAATCAGCATATTTATTAACGCTAAAAAATATTTATTTTTGTGATAATAATTAATCAGATATCTTGAAAACATATATTTTTCAGAAAAGAGAAACCTTAAAGTGACCTTTTTAAAAAAAAAAACACTCATTTATTATTTATGATGATGAGATGATGAGACCTACGAAACTATATCAACTACTTTTGTGTTTCACATGCATGTTCGACTCCATTTGTGTTCGTGGGCCAAAAACCTTTAATTGGTGTCTTGATATGGGCCAACTTGACTTGTCAACCTTTGATTAATATATAAGAATAATTACTAAACTACACAATTTTACTTTACATATTCTCAATATTTTTCTATTCTTTTAATAAAATTTAAAAATCCCTTTTTTACATCCAATGATACTTAACTTATTTTTTATTTTGGAAATCAAAACTGAAACTTTTCCATCCCAAAAGTTTCGCTAAAATCTTTTCCCCCTAAAATTTTCGGATAAAATTTGAAATTAAATTTGAAATTCAAAAAAATCTAATCCCTATTCATCCGCTTTAGAGTTGAGATTTGGTTTATCTTCTTCTCCAGTAAGTTTTCTTCTATTTTCTTTTTTACTTTTTTGTGTATCTAATGTTCTTCCTTTTCTAAAAATTTATAAATTTTTTTCCAGAATCGATTATTTCGAAGATTAGAGTTCAGAATTGGTTTATCATCTTCTCCAGTAAGTTTTCTTCCTCTTTTTTTTTTTTTACTTTTTTGTGTATCTAATTGGAGTATAATTTTTTTTTCAGAATCAAAATTTTTGAAGATTTGAGTTCAAAATCGTCGCATGACCTATAGTCATGAAAAATTCAAGTTCTAGCAAGAGATCTTCTTCAAAGAAAAGATATGCATGAACTTCGAAAGACCCAAAAACCCCAAAGAAAAGGGGTAGAAAGGTAGCACCTCCGATTATTCGACAAACACTACCAACGGTATCTACATTTGTATCCCTATCCATCCTGATTTTTGTATCTTTTTCATTAGTTTGATGATTGCTTTTTTTCATTTAAGTATCGTTTATTTCAAATTTTCATTGCACTCATGAAACACAATATTTTTTTGATACTTTTATGTCTTACACATAAATACTAATGTTTCGTAGATAATATTTAAGTATCAATTTGATATTTTTTGATACGTGATTTTTTGTCTATTTATATAACGAAAAATAAAATATTTAGGTATTTGTGTATCTTTAATGTGTTGCACAAGAACATTAACGTATCTAATACGTTAAGTTGGATGTTTTGTTGATATTTAGTATAAAAGTGTATGAACATTAATGTATCTACATGATAGTGGTTCCTTTGATAAAATGGAGAAAATTAATTGATTGTTATTGGAGGCGTACAAAGACAAGGAAACGGGTGAACTGTTGGGTCCACAACATTCCTTTGCAGTGAAATATGCTCAAGATATTATGCAACAACAAAGCGATAGCCTGTTAGTATTGTAAATCAATTTATTTACTTAGACATTCAAATTTTTTTTTAATGTATTTTCATTTTTTTGCAGGGATTGTGGAATGTATGTAGTTGCTTATGCAGAATACTTGAGTGAGGAAATCAAAATTTCATCTGTTAGTTTTCAGAGTGAATATCTTCGCAACAGATATGAAACATTGTTATGGAAGTATGGTATGGACAAAGTCAAGACTTGATATGTTGGTGATACCGACGATCCTACAAGGCCAAGAAGAGGTTACACTACACAGGCAGAAGGTGAATTGGTTAATTTAGAGTAGTTAGGTTTTTATTATGTTGAAGTTAAGTTAATTAGTATTTTGTTTTATAACTTTTCCTTCCAGCACAATATTAATAAGTAGTTATTAATTTGAAGAATTATTTTTATCAAAAATGTATTTCAATTTCAATTTTTGTCTCCAAATATATAATTTAATTAACAGTAACTCGCTATAAATTAATTTTGTAAAAGTAATTTATACACAATTAACGTTGATACACTATAAACTTTGTTAACAGTATATATGATACTATATTTACACAATTATTACACAAAATGATACAAAATAATTAACTTAAAATGATTAGTATTTCAATAAATCACAATAATATCCATACAGTTATTAAGTATATTATACACATTTTATTATCATAAATAAATTTGTATCTTAAACAATTAATACAAAATAATGTAATTAATATACTTAGTATCGTTCAACAGGCAGCAACATATAAAACTCTATATATATTTAGTATCAGTTACAAGTATGTGTCTGATAACAAAAATTTGTTATCAGATCCATTATATTTTTATCGATTTACGTAAATGAGACTATACAAATTATCAATATAATTACACTTGATATAATACAATCAAAATCGATATATTTAGTATTACTACAAATTTTGTATCTTGTAACATTCATATGAATTTATAATCACATCAAATGAAAAAGTGCAAATCTTATTAGCAATTAGCAAATCATATTCCAGAATGTCTTAACAAGATCGAAATACTCATTTTTTGAATCTTCACAAATTGCGTTCCAGAGTTTTCTTAAACCAAGCTTTGTGTATTTTTTTCGAAGAACAATGTGAAGGTTTGACAATTTGAAATTCACTAATGCCATCAATCAGTTAGAGATTTATGCAGATTTTACGCTAATTTTGTTAAACGTCCGCTTGAATCGTGGGATAAATTTTATCCCTTTTTTACGCTGTAACTGATAACAGCAAATTAAATATTAAAGTATCTGTACGCTCTAATTTAAG
This sequence comes from Solanum lycopersicoides, assembly GCA_022817965.1. Classification (NCBI taxonomy): domain Eukaryota; kingdom Viridiplantae; phylum Streptophyta; class Magnoliopsida; order Solanales; family Solanaceae; genus Solanum; species Solanum lycopersicoides. The sequence continues at coordinate 74,408,691 of CM040625.1, read as the reverse complement.
TATCATTCACAATATTAAGTATCCGAATTCATATAAAAAAGGGGATTTTTTGGTAAATTATTAAAGAATAGGGATAGAAAGTAATTTGTCCCTCAGACTATATGATTTGCCTAATTTTTACTAATATATATCGATCTATATCTATATACACAAATCGCTTACCACATCCACAATGCGAAACGAGCATTAATTATTGCCTTTAATTTGCTTCTCATCTGTGTCGTCATGTGCAACTTGGTATATAGTAGCCTCGAATCATATCTTGGCTACATATTACGTGAGGACTAAGTACTGTGCCGTTAAAGTGTTGTAGCGGAATTAAACTAATCCAATAACGCTGCACGTTTGGTGTGAAGAATACAAATAAATAGTGATGAGATAAAAATAATAGCGATGGTATAAATTTTTGTTTCTTGTTGGAAATAATTTATTCCACCATTTATATCATAGTAAGGATAAGTTATCCCATATACATGGTGGGATAAGTTATCCCACCTAATTTCAAGATAATTAATCCTGGGATAACTTGTTCCCAACCAAACGACCCGTAAGAGAATGATTGTAAAAAATATATTTAAGTTATCCTTTTTTAGTATCATACCTAAGTTATTTAGAATATGAGTTTCATACATAAACTATCATTTATTAGTTTGAGAAACAAACATCTCTTTATTACACTCTCTTCATGGCGTTTGCAATAAATTTTAAAGCGACTGAAAATAAATTACAATCACAAGAAAATATAAAGAAACATAATTTTTATTTATCAAGATTGTGGGTACAATTCTGTTGATCCATTGATTCTTCTCTTATAAGACATTTAACCATAATTTGAGGATCGTTTGTGGCGTATTTCTCGACTTAGCATGAGTTGGACTTGATCTACATAATTTGAGGGTCGTTTGTGGCGTATTTCTCGACCTAGGATGATTTGAGTTTGATCTACATAATTTGAGGGTTGTTAGTGACGTATTACTCAAATTAAGATGATTTGAATTTGATCTATTTATGAATATTCCCTAAGTTTATGAAATATTTGAGATGTCTTTTCAAGGAAATATACTACCTTTGTATACGCATGAACTAGGGTTTAGGGTTGAGTAGTCTACAAGAATTCTTATTGGAATTGAACACACTTTGTAGATTTTCAGCTCAAATTGAACACGTCTTGTAGAGTTCTACAAAATTTCAATATACACATGGTATGTACTCTCTTTTATTTAAGAAATAATTGTCATATCACACTCCACATGGACAAACCAATAGTGAATTTAGAGGAGAAAAATAGGCCACCACAATCCGTGGTCTCTTGTAAAACTAGATATTTTATGTATATATTTTCTAAAATTTATATATTGACACTTGTATTATAAGAAGTCTAACTGGTTTGCAAGATTAAATGTTGGGCTTTTGTCCTCGAGGACTAAGGATCAATCTCACTTAATACATTTTT